>WOXC01003797.1:0-187484 GCA_011680675.1 Gymnobelideus leadbeateri | reverse complement strand
ACAGAGCTGGTAAATGTCTAAGGGCATATTTAAACTTACATCTTCCTGAAGCCAGACCTAGCACTCTATCCACTACTCCACTTTATTGCTTCTACAAGGATCTACCCAACATCTTTGGAGACCTTCTTCTATTGTTTACATTATGTGGAAAGAATTGAAGTAATTGGGCTATTTCTCAGTTATCTCTCACTCTCAATGTATCACTACTTCACTTCCATTTCCAATCATACATCTTTCTGATATTATCCTTCATACCACTCTCCACCCATGTGATACCAGCAAAATGAGATCCTTTAATTTTGACTTCTTTTCCTTCTTTTATCCTCTTTATAATAAACATGATAAGGAGCAATAAAATGGTCAAAAGATAGACAAAGACCAGAAAAAGTGAAGACCACTGAGAGTTCACAAAGGGTATAATTAATCACTAAATTAACTTGAATTGTAAATATTTGTGAATATTGCAAAAATTTTAAATATGAGGTAGGCATGTTGTGATTATAATTCTCCTGCACATTATAATGTAATATAAAACTACAATTGGATGAAATGAAGCTCATTACGTATGGCATATAGCTTTCAGATTGTTAAATAGCACCAATATGATGGAATTTAAATGCTAGTCTTTCGCCGAAGTTCTTACTAACCAGGTTATTTTGTTCAGAAAGAATCAGGTCTGGCACTGACTATAAAGAGTTGATTTAATTATTTTATATTATTTAACCTTAAGTATGCAAAGATTGTTAAAAAATCAACCAGAGAAGATAAGGACATGAGCTGAAAAAAAGAAGAAAATATTGTAATTGCTTTGGAAGAGTTTAGACTTTTGGAGAGTTCATGAAGTTGAATTTGGGGAGAAAGCTGTAAAAAAATTGGAGATCATAATTTCCAAGTTACTGCTCTGCTTCTGGCTTTGTACTTCTTTGAGAGAGTGTTGAAGGAAAAAGAACAGCATTAAAGATTAATTTATAGAAGAGAAGAACTCAAGAAGAAGGAGACAGTTGGAAAAGAAAGCTAAATAGGAAAAAGTAAGATAAATTGGTTTAGTTTGTAAATAAAGCTGATTAAAAGAGCAAGAGGATAGGGTGAAAAAGGAACAAAGTAGAGTATTTCTAAAATCAATAAGAGAAGGGTAGTCAAATTGCCTATGGCTGCCAAGTTTTTGAAGTGAAAAAAAAAGGTCGAAAGGTAATTAAAAGGTGAAATGTGAATACCACAGTGACTTTTTAAAATGCTGAGAATCTCAGCCAGAATGGAAAGAAAAGTTAATTTTGCAATGACTTTCATCGAGTGTGAGACATTTCTATTTCTGTCATACTCAAGTAATCCTATGTTCTAAGCTAGAGACTGTTCTGCCTCCTACAAGAGAAGGATTAGTGGCTCAAGGGATGCCTTGCCACAATCCAGTTATCAGGGTCAATTAACAGTCTTTTGGGGCAAAAATGGAAGCAAGGATTCAACTGAGAAAAATAATATCTGATGTGGTGGAAGGGAAACTTGGCCCTTGCCGAGAAGTTCAAGAGAAGAAACATGTCACACAGAAGAGGAAGGGAAATAAAAGGGAAACTTTGTACTTGGTGGTTAAAAAAATGAGATTTTTCCTTAAGAGAAAGAAGCTAAATGTACTTAGAGGCAAATATAAATACATACAGACATACACATGCACATATATATATATATAAATGTACATATGTGTGTATGGTTGTATATACATATATACATGTATTTATATACATATATATTTATACAGACTATTCTTCAAGAGAAAAAAGCTAGATGCTCCGAGAAGGGAGTAAAAGTTTGTCGCTCGAGGAATTATGAAGTATAATCACAGAAACTATCACATGAAAAATTATGAAATGTGTTTCAGAGGAGAAGAGAAATGGTAGTCGGTCACTACCCTGACCATGGTACCAACACAGCCATCCATTGACTTAATAACAATGATAGGAATTGGTTAGTTTCCCAGGGCATGCATCCAAGACATAACATAGAACCTCCCATAATGAATCAAAATGTATGATTACTCTGTATTTCTGCTGATTCATATGGGCACAAATTATACTCTTGGGCAAGAAATCAATGTGGTACAGGTAATGTTTTAGTCATTGCTGCCCATTAAAGATAACAGTTATAGATGAAAAAAAATATTTAGGAATTGATCAGCTAACTAAAATCGCATCTGAGAATTGGATTTAGATTTCTGGGCCATATCTTAAAATACAAGGGCATAAATAATGGCACTTTTGCTATAATCCTTGCTATTGGAGAGGAAGAAGCCAGAGGATCTCTTGAGCACTGGAATTTTGAGCTACAGTGGACTAAGCCAGTTTTGTGTCTATACTAAATTTGACATTAATATAATGATCCCCTGGGAATGATAGGCTACTGGATTGCCTAAGGAAGGGTTTACCTTGCCTGGTCAGAAACAGAGCAGGTCAAATTACTATGCTGTTCAGAGTGGGACTGGGCACGTGTGTAATCCCTGAAATTCAGGTAACATAGGAAGACCCAGTCTTTAAAAATATCTAAGAAATGTGGAGATCAGCAAAGATGGTTAGATCGAAGGAAGCTGTACAGCCCAGCTGATCTCTACAACTACTCCAACAATGGTCTAAGGAGAGCATCAGGGTAAGAAGAGATGAAGAAATCTAAGGGAAACCATGGTGGGTCATCTTTCTAACCCAAGATCATGAATTGGGCCCAAAGATGTGACCAGGACAAAAATTATGGAACACGGTTTACTCACCACCTCTATATTTCTAATCTAAGAGTAAAGAATTGATAGGGCTACCTATGAGGCTGCAGGCAACCTTATCATTATGATTGCTGGAATGGGATATCACCATTGGCCCAGCGATAAAAATCCAGGGCTGGTGATGTAGACCAAGAACTGATGAAGAGCTCTATCAGTGGGACCTTGCAGAGTCCTTCAGATAGTTGTCTACTAGAACTCCACTGGGGAGCAAGTCTTCAGTTGTGTTATTCAGACCAAACTGAAATCTAGAGCCTGAAAAACTAAGATTATACAATTGATCAGACTATTTAGGGAAGACTGAAAGTTTTCAGTTCACTGTTTTGAGCCACCCTTATGATGCTTGAGAAACACAAGTACTCAAAAAATGGATAATATAGAGGCAGGACCCCAGAGAAAACAAATAGAAACATACAAGTTCTCAACATTGCCTACAGAAGTGTGCAGAACCTATTCTTATCACAAAGAAAATCTGGGACTAAACAAGCAAATAAAAAAGACACCAATGATGAAGTGATACTCAAACCACAAGCCCAAATTTGTCTCTGCTTAGGGACTCTGCAGACTTCTAGCAGTCTATTTGTGTAGTACTGGACTGGATAGAGGAATTTATAGACATTTCACTTGACATTATAGGTTTTAATCACTGTTCCTTTTCGTGCATTTGTAGAACAAGAGAAGCCATCATGGAAAGGAAAAAGCAACAAAATGCAGACAGAAAAAGAAATCCCTGGAATAAATGAAACAAATGATGTAAAATAGCTAGAGAGCAAAGAATGGAAAGGAAAATTAATACTTTTGAACAGATGGTGGCAAATCTTACTAAGGAACTGAACTCTCTAACATTAGAATGGATCAAAAAGAAAACAGTGTTAACAAAGTTTCAGAATATAAAATAAATCCATCATAAAGCATCATGTATAGTATTTCTATGTAGTGACACTCCCCCCAAAAATACTCAGTAAAAATAAATAGACTCCATTAGACTCCAATAACTACAAAATAACTGTAAGACATATATAATATTTTGGAGTCTAATCACCAAGACACAATAAGTAACTATATAAACACTACAACGCACCTCATACAGATATTAACACATACCTAAATATTGGGTAAATATTAATTGTTCATGGGTGGGCTGTGCCAATATAATGAAAATGATAATACTGCCTAAATTAATTTCCTTATTAAGTGCCATTCAGATTGAACTGCCCAAAGGCTGAAAACCAGTTTGAATAGAATGATCTCAGTCCCCCAGTATACATGTATACTGAGGCTAGGTTATAAATTCAGAGATAGGCTATGTGTCCAATCATCCCACCACTTCTAGACTTTTTTGCTTATATGGCACAGGGTTAAGTTTCTTGAATCTTTCTTCTTTACTTATTATTTATTTCAACAAATACTATTCTTTCACTTGTCTTGATTATACAGCTATCTTGTTTCATGGAAAATACAGCAACTATTTTTAGTACCATTTTGGTTTTTGTCTAAAACTATATAATAAAGTTTAAGCCCTGATGGCTGTGGTGTGATGGTAAATGTTTAGTAACCAGCTGTCTAAAAATGGATGACATACTTTTATGTTCAATTTGCATTAATATTTTCTTCACCACTTTCTAAAGTCTAAACCACGGGTCAGAGAATTATAGTGTGTGTCAAATTCAGCCCACAGTATGTTTCTATATGACTACAAGCTAAGGGATTGTCCTTACAATTTTAAATAGAATAAAACAGGCAGTTGTTTGGACTTGGTCCTTGGGCCATAGTTTGCTGACTCTTGATCGAGGTGGGGAACCTGTGGCCTTGAGGCCAAATGTGTCTCTCTAGGTCCTCAAGTGTGGCCCTTTGACTGAATCTAAACTTCACAGAACAAATCCCAATGACCTAGAGGCTGCAGTTTCTCCTCTCTACTCTAGATAATCAACAAAACAAATTAAGTCATGATTTGTAGCAGTTGCTGATTTCTGAGATATAAATCTTTATACTGAAATTTAACAGTTATCTCTCACCAGCCCAGATGTACTAGTTCCAGCACACCCTTGCTTGAAGGCCTTTGGGTCTTCAGCTGGAGTGAAAATAAGCATTCAAATCTGCATCACTGTTTGCTGCTCAAAGACTAATGCCAATCAATGGAGGCTGAACTCTAATTCTTTTTTTTTTTATTGCTTTATTAACTTCTGTTTTACATCATTCATTTCCGACAGATTTTGAGTTACAATCATTTTCCCTCCATTATTCCCCTACCCAACCTCCCAGAATAGTAGTCCCACAAGATATCGCTTCCTCCAATCTGCTCTCTCCCATACCTTCTCCCATACCCCCATCGATTTTCCATTAGAGGAAGGTGACTCTTTGTGTCCCAATGCCTGCACATCTTATCTCCCTATTACAAGCAAAAGAGTATTAATAATAGTATTTATATATATTTGAAACATTTAATGTTATGACCTCACATTTCAGATCCATTTCCTTCCTCCCTTGTCACCCATTCCCTCTTGGGAGATAAGTAATTCAGTATATGTTGTACATGTCTAGCTATGCAAAACATTATCATAGTAGATATATTGTACAAGGCTGCTTATAATTCCCTCCCACTCATCCCACCCCCCACCTGGTCCATTCCCTACATGATCCTGTCCCTCTTCTATAGTGGGTACTTCCAACCTCCCCTCACCCCAAGGATGCCCTCCCATCCATCATCCCTCCTCTCATCCCCCTTCCCCCTATCCTGCTGCAGGTTGAGATATCCCATTTAGTATGTATGTCATTTTCTCCCTGAACCAAATTCAATGTGAATGTGGTTTTGCCTTTTTAGCCTTCCTTATTCTCCCCCTCCTTTGCAACCACTTCCCCTTGCTTCTTCTACATGGGATAGTTTACCCTACCCTGTCTCTCCCCATCTCCTCTTGCCACTTTCCTCTCTCACCTCATAATTTCATCCCTTGAGTATTCTCCCTTCCCAACAGATTCAACCTATGCCCTCTATCCATATATAACTGTAACCATATACACACACATTCACATATGTATCCATATGACCACACCCCCTTCTTCCATTATTTTCATAGTGAGAAAGATATCATCAGTCACAAATATTGCTTTTCCATATAGGAATGTAAATAGTTCAACTTTGATAAGTTCCTTTTGATTTCTTTTCCCTGATTACCTTCTCAGGCATCTCTTGCTTCTTGCGTCTGGATGTCAAATTTTCTATTCAACTCTGATTTTTTCCTCAAGAATGCTTGAAAGTCCTCTATTCCACTGAATGACCATATTTTCCCCTGAAACAAAATACTCAGTTTTGCTGGGTAGGTGACCCTTGGGTTCATTCCCAGTTCTTTTGCCCTCTGGAATATCATATTCCATGCCCTTCGATCCCTCAGTGTAGAAGCTGCCAGGTCCTGGGCTATTCTGATTGTGTTTCCACAATATTGAAATTGTTTCTTCCTGGCTGCTTGTAGTATTTTCTCCTTGATCTGGGGATTCTGAAACCTGGCTATAATATTTCTGGGAGTTTTCTTTTGGGGATCTTTTTCAGGAGGTGATCTGTGGATTCTTTCAACCTCTATTTTGCCCTCTGGATCTAAAATATCAGGGCAGTTTTCCTTGAGAATTTCTTGAAGGGTGATTTATAGGTTCTTTCCTTGATCATGGCTTTCAGGTAGTCCAATAATTTTTAAATTGTCTCTCCTGGATCTATTCTCCAGGTCAGTGGTTTTTCCCATGAGATATTTCACATTGCCTTCTAATCTTTCATTTGTTTGGATCTGCTTAACAGCATCTTGATTTCTCATAAAGTCATTAGCTTCCATTTGCTCCAGTCTAACTCTGAAGGAATGAATCTCCTCAGTGAACTTTTGAGATTCTTTTTCCATCTGGCAAATTCGACTTTTTAAGGCATTCTTCTCCTCATTGCCCTTTTGGGCCTCCTTTGCCATTTGAGTTAGTCTATTTTTTAAGGTGTTGTTTTCCTCAGTCAGGCTGTTGACCCTCATTTCATACTTTTCCTGCATCCTTCTCATTTCTCTTTCCAATTTTTCCTCCACTTCTCTTATTTGATTTTTAAAGTCCTTCTTAAGGTCCTCTATGGCCTGCAACCCGCTCATGTTTTCCCCTGGGGCTTTTGGAGCAGGACTTCTGACCTCACAGTCCTTTTCCCGCTCTATGCCCCCAAAATAGGAGTCTAGGGTTGCATTTTTCTGTTTCTTTTGCCTTGGCATGTTGCCACTTAATTGCTTGACTTTTGGGCTTGTTGCCACACTATGGCTTTAAGGCCAGATAGAGGAATTTTCGTCCCGAACGTGTGGGGGGCAACTTCCGTTTCTGGCAATCTGTAAACCCACTCACAACTTCCACCCTAGATCACAATCCAGATCCAGGGAGGTTAAAGCAAGAGCGATTACCCCCCAAGACTGATCGCTGGATCTCCCCATGATTTGTAGGCTGGGAGCCGGATCTGCCTCTGAAAACTACAAAATGGCGTATCTCCTCAGCAGCTTCTAGCCCCCAGGGGAGGGAGCTGACGCATTCCCCAAATACAGGTCCCAAAGTCCATAGGACACTAACCTCTTACTTTGTCCTAGGCATGTCTATGTTGATAATTCTGGAGTCGTCAGGGTTCCTGGTGTTCTGGGGTTCCTCCAGCCAGCTGCTGGCCCTGTCGCCCTGGCACTAAAACCTCGGCTCAGGCGTACCTGGGCTCGGCTCCTGCGCTCTGCGAGCTGCCAGGTCCCAGACCACTGCGCTGGTCCTTCCTGCAGGGCTGCTGGGCTGTCCTCAGCGGGAGGTTAGCTTCTCTGTGTCGTTCTGTGGGTGCTGGGGCTCCAGAAGTTGTTCAGAGTCCCCTTTTACATAGTTTGAGGGGAATCTGGGGGCAGAGAGGCTTGGAAGAGCTGTTTCTACTCCGCCATCTTGGCTCCGCCCCCCGGCTGCACTCTAATTCTGTTCCCTATGACATCCATTCTCCTCCCCCCTGTTATGAGTAGCAATAAAGTTTTGTTAGTTGTCATGAATGTTTAGTGCTGTCACTATTCATTCAAACCACTCCCCCTCTGCATTGTGAGACCCAGAAAAAAAAATGAAATTTGTATAGAGGAATGAAAGGTCAGGAATCTCAAGAAGGACGGTGGTGGGGAGTGAGAAAGAAAAAACCTAGCTGCATCCAATCTCAAGCTATACTAAAAAGCAGTAATACCAGAACAATTTTGTACTGGATAAAAAATAGAGAGATATATCACTGGAACACATTAGCTACACAGAAGCAAATAAACACAGTAATATAGTGTTCCATAATACCAAAGACCATAGTTTCTGGCGTCATGATGCACTGTTCTACAAAAACTGTTGGGAAAACTAGGAAGTAGCCTGATGTTTTTAGTATACTCCAGTACTTTAAACTATAAAACAAGATTAATTCCAAATGAAAATATAGTTCAACATGAAGAGTGACATCATAAGCAAATTAGAGGAACAAGGAAGAAAATACCTTTCAGATCTATAGATAGGGGAAGAGTTCATGACCAAATAATGGATAGAGAGATAGATCATAGAAGATAAAATTGACACTTTTGTTTTTAAAAAGCTTTTTTTAAACTAAAAATAAATAAATTAGGACAAAGGTTAAGAAATTTATGTATAAACAAATCAATTAAGTTAAAATTAGAAGAGAAATAGATAAATAGGGGGAAAGCTTTGCGACAAAATATTTGAGATTTTCACTTATGAAGGTCTTATACCAAAAATATCTAAAAATGGATTCAAATTTATAATAACATTAGCTATTCCCAGGTTGACAAATGGTCAAAAGATAAGAACAGGTGGAACTAATGCTATGTGGAAGCAATCCACACTTCTCATTTACTGAGCTGAAGGAGTGCATAACGTACTCCTAAAGTATTAGGGGGAAATGTTTGCTCTTTTGTTATTGCTATATCTTTGAAGGAACTATCCCTTTGAAAAAGCTAGTTAGTTTTCATTAGTTAAATGAAATGGTTGTTGTCCTTCATTATCGTAGAAGACCAAAATGGCATCACTATGCTAGAATGGTGGTGTCTTTTGATTCATGCATAAATTGGATTTAGGTGATGCAGAGTTGCAAAGTTGTCCACCTAACTCTCTCCTCCAGTGGCAGGACAGAATCAAGGTGACTGGTTAAATGACACTGGAGTGCTAGTTATTTAATGTACCTATCAGTATGCATGGTGTGTGTGTGTGTGTGTGTGTGTGTGTGTGTGTGTGTGTGTGTAACAACTGGTGGGGGCTCAAGTCAATTGTTCTGGAGGAGAAAAACCCTCAATCCTCCAGAGTCTCCCTAGAGCCCAAAGGGGAAGCTACAGCAGCTTCAGCCAGAGTGTACCTGCCACATTAGTAAATGTCTTATATGGCGGCTGATCTGTTGTGTGACTTTGGAATTGCACTAGGGACAAGAAAAAAAAAATCACAAACAAAAGACTTGTGATTAGATACATCTTGCCTCCTCCTTTCCCCATGGGACATATTATCCCACTTCCACCTACCCAACGCTTAGTTAAGCAACATCAATTCTTTAGTACATATTCCTCTTTCCTGGTTTCTGGTGGTGAGATCTGATAGTGAATCATCATGGTTTTCCATATGTGGAGATCAAAGACTAATGTGGATATTAAGGCCATTTTGATGGTTTCAAACAGGAGTGACTTTGGGGGGTTCCTCTCCTTTATGGAGGGTTTATTAGCCAAATTCATAACCATTCTATCAGATTTTAAGCACAAGTTACATAAATCTTTTAGTAAAGTAGCAAGGCTCTCTTTGGCTTAAAAAAGAACTACTTCAAATTCATGAAAAAGACTACTATGTGTTGAGATTCATCCACTTAAATTAGTTTTTTCCCATATTTATTCAGTTAACTTTTTTTTTTTTTTTTTGGGGTTTTTTTGGGGTGGTTTTTGTGTGTGGTGTGTTGGTGTTGGTTTTGTTGGGGTTTTTGGTTGTTTTTAATAACACAATATCTAATGTAATTTTAAAGCTCTTAAGTCAATATGATTCATGTATTTTTAAAGCTGAGTAATATTCACAGTCTATCAAATAAAAGTTTAAGTTTGGAAAAACCATGATGGAACTTAAAGGGAATATTGATTATGTTCTCACTAGAAAGAGAAGATAGATTTTCTAAGATAAGGCTGAGACATTTACTAATTGAAAGGGTGATAAACCAACCTAATGTCCTCAATGACCAGGAGTACTTTAAAACAGTGGTGACCAATGTAGCAAAATCACATTTATAAGGGACTGATCCACTTTAAAAACCTTAGGAATATCTTCTCCAGCACAGTCAATAAATGTTCTGCCTTCACCTGAAGACCGTCTGTAATGGAAACATCACTTGTTCTTGAAGCAGCCTTTTCCCCTTTTAGACATTGCTATAATCAAAATGATTTTCTTTTAATTTAGGAAAATTGATTTTTTTTTTAAATGAGTAAGGTGCTTTCCCTAAACTAATGCTTTGGTTTCCATTACTCACATTGGTTTTTACTTCACATAGTATTTGTGGGATTTTTTTTGAAGAAAGAGTAATATACTAAAGTGGTTTTTAAAATCATATGGTAATGTTCTCCTTGTCAGAACATGTAAGATTGGAAAACAAAGTATGAAAGGAATTGACTACTCCTGTAATTGGAAACCGACCTACAAATATTTTACTACCACGGCAAATATCTGGGAAAGAGTCCCAGTCTGAGTCCACAGACTTTGGGGCCTATTAAGAAGGCACTCTAAGCTCCCTAAATCACTTTACCACAAGATGGCAGTCACCTGCTCAGGGTCCAGTGAGTATATGTGAGAAATGGGGCCTTTATCAGACAAATTTCCTATAATTTTTTTCAGCTATGATTACTGTGTATTTCCCTACATCCTATTTTTTTTTACCATTAATCCTATTCTCTCTCTCTCCTTTCATACTGTCCATCCTCAAAAGTGTTTTGCTTCTGACTATCACCTTCCCTAATCCACTCAGCCCTCTTCACCTTCTTTTATCATCTTCCCTTCCTGTTTCTCCATAGGGTAAGATAGATTTCTATGTATATGTTCCTTCTTTGAGCCACTGTAAAAGCTCTTTCATACCTTTTTTATGTGGTATAATTTACCCCATTTTCCATCTCCCTTTTCATTTCTCCTGGTGCATTCCTCTTCCTCAGTCCTTTATTTTATTTTTTAGATATCATTCCATCATATTTAACTCAAACATATGCCTATTTATACTCCTTCTAACTGCCCTAATGATGAGAAAGTTCTTAAATGTTACAAATATCTTCCCACACAGGAAGGCAAATAGTTTAACCTTATTGAATCCCTTATGATTTCTCTTTTCTGTTTGCTTTTTTATGCTTCTCTTGAATAGTCTATTTAAAAGTCATGTTCATCCCTGCTCTTTTCATCAGGAATGCTTGAAAGTTCCCTATCTCACTGAATATCTCCATTTTTCCTCTGAAGGATTATACTCAGTTTTTCTGGTTAGGTGATTCTTTGTTGGAATCCTAGCTCCTTTGCCCCATGGAATACCACCTTTTAAGTTCTCTGATTAATTAATGTAGAAGCTCCTAAATCTTGTGTTATCTTGACTGTGGCACCATGATATCTGGATCATTGCTTTCTGGCTGTTTGTTATATTTTCTTCTTCACCTGGAAGAAATTGGAATTTGGCTATAATATTCCTGGACATTATCATTTTGGGATATCTTTCAGGAGGTGAACAATGGATTCTTTCTGTTTCTATTTTGCTCCCAGTTTCTAGAATATCAAGGTAGCTTTCCTTGATAATTTCTTGAAAGATGGTGTGTAAGGCTCTTTTTTTAATCATGGCTCCATGGTAGTCCAATAATCTTAATTAATCTCTCCTCTCTCCAGGTCAGTTGTTTTTCCAATTAAGATATTTCACACTGTCTTTTTTTTCATTCTTTTGATTTTGTTTTCTTTCTTGATGTCTCATATAGTCATTAGCTTCCACTTCTAATTTTTAAAGAATTATTTTCTTCAGCAAACTTTTGTGCCTCCTTTTCCATTTGGCCAATTCTGCTTTTTAAGGCATTCTCTTCAGTGGGTTTTTGTGCCTCTTTTGCCATTTGGCCTTTTCTGAGTTTTTTTGGGGGGGAAGTGAGGGTGGGGTATTTTCTTTTCTTCAGTAATTTTTGTGGCTCCTTAACCCAGCTGTTGACTCTTTTTCATGATTTTCCTGCATCACTCTCATTTCTTTCCCCAGTTTTTCCTTTGCTTCTGTTGATTTAAAAAAAATTTTTTGAACTCTCCCAAAAAATTCATTTTGGGCCTGAGACGAATTCACCTTTTCCTTTTAGGCTATGGATATTGTAGTTTTGACTTTGTTATCTTCTTCTGAGTTTGTATTTTGATCTTCCCTGTCACTATAGTAACTTTCTGTGGTTAGCTCCTTTTTTGTTTGCTTCCTTTTCCAGCCTTTTTCTTGATTTCTAACTCCATTAAAGTGGGGCTCTGCTCCTGGGGAAGAAGGAACACTTTCCCAAGTTTCAGGCCTTCCCTACTATTGCTTTCTGTGCTAGTTCTGGGCATCCATAAGTATTCAGTTCTTCTAAGATTGTATGATCTAAGGATCGATGTGGTCACTATTTGCCTGGCCTGTGCTCTGGTCTGAGTGACCACAAGTACTCTTTTTCACCCTGAAACTGTGACCAAGGTCCCATGCCCCTGTGGCCACAAACTCTGGTGTGCTAGTACTCCTCCTCATAGTGGGACTGCCACGAAGGACTGTGACCTGGATCCACATATAGGCAGCAAAGTCCTTGTAATGGTAATGTAATTTGAATGTGAAGGTCCCTTTGTATTGGCAAAGGTAACAGATACTTAGCACTTAGTAATTAATCAAGCCTGTTAAAGAAACAGAAGGTGTGAACCCCTGTTGCTGACATAACAGGAAGGGGTTGAAACAGGAAGAAGCTAATACCATGGGGGTGTGTGTGTGTGTGTGTGTGAGTGTGTGTGTGTGTGTGTGTGTGTGTGTGTGTGTGTGTGTGAGTAGAAGCCCCTTCTGGGTCAGACAGAACTTCTTGGGATAAGCAGAAGCAGCTGCTGCCAGGGAGGCTGAGGAGGAGAGGCCCAGGCTGGGGAGAATAATTTTGATTTTGGGAAACTGGGTGAAGTGATTTTGGTTCTGGGAACCAGCTGGAACTTTTGCTGGGGAGCTACCAGCTTCTCCTGGGAGATGCCAAAGACTGAGCAAGCATGACTGTGATGCTGGTACTTTGAATGAACCTGTTTGTGTCTTTTTTAAGCCTTGACTTCCTGGGAACAGAGACTGTGAAGGATCTGAAGTGGACTGGTCACTGTGAGCTTCAGTGTGGTACAGCAACTGCAGGAAGAGCTAGTCAAGGATCTAGAAGCTGTCTGCCTTTGAATCTAGGTGACAGTTTGGTGAATCCAAGTAGGAGCTGGAACCATGGAAGGGGATCCAGGGAATCTGAGAGCCTACCTTGGATCAAGATGAAGAGATCTCTCTGTGGATACTGAGTAGTGACTGACTGAAATTGTAACTCTTTTTGTGACTGAGGGGTAGAGGGTCTGTGTATTTTACATTACCCCTTAAGAGAGCGCTGAGTAGTGACTGATATTGTAACTTAGTGTGCCCCATGAGTGGAGAATTTTGACTTTTGCATTTTGTTACCCTTAAGGAGATAAGCCTCCTTAAGGATGATTGAATGATTGAATGATTGAGTTACTAAGTGATTGATTGACTATATGATTATACTTTGTTCAAAATCATGTGACCACTGTGGTGAAAATTATATGGCCATTTCTATGATAAGTTGTTGTGAATGCTATATTTTGATTATCTGTGATAAGTTGTAACATTATGACTGCCGTACCTTGATTTTCTGCGAATGTTTTACTCTGATTTTTAATGAACAAATAAAGTATTCACTATACTGTGTGATCAGAACCTTGAAGAGCTGTTCACAGGAGCAGTCCTCAGGAAAGCTGCTTGTGCTTGGCTTTACAGTCCTGCACCCAATTCCATCAAAGGGACCCCTATAATTTCCTTCTGACTAGTTGTCTGATACCCTTACTGTCTGTGGACTGAGAGCTCTGGAAGCTGCTTCCACTGCTGATTCAGTCACCCCCAAGGTCTGCTGCAGGTTTTCTGGGGCACAGCATACACTGACATAGTCTGCACTGGAATATACTCCACTCTCACCCTATTGCAACAGCCCTTTCCTACTGACCTTATAAGTTGTCTTGGACTGGAAAATTGTTCCACCCCATCATTTTCTGACTTCTACTACTTCAGAATTCATTTTAAGGTGTTATTTAAAATTGTCTGGAGGAGAATTTTGGAGATCCCAGGCAAGTCCTTCCCTTTTCTCCCCATCTTGGCCCTGCCTCTAAAAATGACTATATTTTCCAAAACAAAAATATTAGTGAAAAGGGTGGCATTATTTTTACATTTTTCTGCAAATCCCTTTAATGTATGGATTAATAAAAGACAGCTGCATTTTTCTACCTTTTTCTGCATTCAACCTTGTGATATATTGTTTTGGCTAAAATATATTAATATAGCTTTAAAAGGATGGACATTTTTATAGGCAAATAATGTTTTAGTATTATTATGAAAAGCTTTGTCTTCATGTACCTCTTGAACACATCTGGGGTTCTCAGGATCTACTTTGAGAACCACTGGTATGGTGGCCTTCAACTTAGGAAGCCCCAGGTTCAATCCTACTTCTGATGTCATCTTTTGAGAGTCAATTAACCTTGTGCTTGCTTTTTACAGACTCACTTCCCTTGCCTCTTAAGTGTATTTCCCTCATCTATCATTTATGAGACAATTATACTTATAATCTTCAGTTGTCCTACCTTCTAATGTTTGGAAAACGAGCTTGAACTCTAAATAAGTGTGATGTTTGACTGTTGTTAACACAAGGATTGATTACTTGCTGATTCAGATGGTTTCTGAGTTGTCATCCTGTTGTAAATCAGTAATTTTTTTAATGTTAAGATGTGCCTCAAAGCCTCCCATAGGCTTTGGTTAGCTGCGTGTGTATGTGGAACATCCAGGAATATAGCTAAATGGTAGAAAACACAGTAAGTTTGAATTTAATTTTGTCCTCATGCCTTTTATCCTTCCCATTCATTTGCAGGGGAAAATGGAAAAACCATCAGACTGAAAAATTGAGTACCCTAATCGCTAGAGCTATTTGGTCATTAATGATAATAGCTAATGTTTATATCATACTCTGAGATTTTCAAAGAATGTTACAAATATTATCTCATTTGACCTTCACAAAACAACCCTAGGGAGTAGGAGCTATTATTATCACCATTTTACAAATGAGAAAACTGAGGTAGAAGGAGGTTAAGTAATTCCCTCAACCCAGTGTCTCAGGCTTCATTCCCAGTGATCTATCCACTGTGCCAAACAGTTTTCTGGGCAGATAACCATGACTTATTTTTAAAGTCTAAAGTCTAGTCTTCAGAGATTAAAGAGGTATACAGAATGTTGACTATTAGTTAGTCTCTAACAGAGGGACCAAACCCATGTTCCAGGGGAATATATATATATATGTGTGTGTATGTGTGTGTATACATATATACATATATCATATATATGTATGATATATACATGTATATATCATACATATATGTGTGTATACATACCAAGAAAAAAATGAAGCCTAATTGAAGCATTATTGAGCTAGGAGGGTTCTGGTTTTTGCTCTAAATAGATTAGTTCTGGGGTTTAACTAAGATTCAGAAGAGAAAAGAATAGGAGAAGCCAAGAGAAAGCTTTTTGCTGATCCAAGACAAGAAAGAGTCCCTGTCTCTTCTCTGAGAGCTATAGCCAGAAAGGATTTCAAATGAGGCAGAACAGAGAGAAGCACTGCAGAGATGTGTCCAGCAGAACAATGTCCAGCAGGAAAAAATTGTTCATCCACTCGAGCAGCACCAAGCCAAGCCCATAAGCAGCATCTGACAGTAGTATACAGTTGAGTAGCAATGGGGGAGACAATAAACCCAGTAGAAAAGAAGCCCTGGTGGGGGAAGCACAACAACATCACTAGGAAGACATCAATAGCCTTACCACATCAGAGACAAGAGTTTGCTCTCTGTGCATACTCCCTGGCCATAAATGCGAATCTCTCCATGTTTACACCCTTACCACACATGTTCCTTGCATGTGGGCTACTCCATGTGTGTTTGTTATGCACACATGTCTATTTTTTTCATGGATATCTGGCAAAGTACCTCCCAGGTTTAGCAGGGAACATTTTGTTGCTTACTAAGCTATTTCATTGAATGTTTCCTGTTTAGATTAATTATTTTCTCTGACCAGGGTCAACTCACTGGTTTTTACCTTATGAATTTGTGAATTTGGTCAAAGGGCCACACTTGAGGACCTAGAGGGCCACCTGCAGCCTTGAGGCCCACAGGTTCCCCAACCCTGGAAAGGAATAAAGCCTCTCTTAAGACCTTGGACCAAGGGTATCTATATTCTGGGGGACCCACCCTCCAAAATTAGGGCATATCAATAGGTACTACTGTAAAAATAACATTTTCACATTTGCTTCTTTATGATTTTTTTTTAGTAATTTATAGCTTCCTTTAAGTAGGTAAAACTGAAGCTTCTATCATTATATAAACTGTCTTACCATCTGGACTTCAATGACCTTATCAATAAAATGAAGAGTTGAACTAGATGCCTGAAGTCCCTTCAAAATCCAAATCCATGATCCTATGATCTTTATGCTTTCTTCTAACTGAATATTTCCTTTGATCTGGTCACTGAGCTAGCTGCACAGAGACAAGCTGATTCTTCAGTGACCAATGTCTATAACCAGTCGTTTCCTGTCTAAAACATCATTTTAAAAAGTTTTATGCCTTTTGTCTTCAAAAGTCATTTACCACTTCTTCCTTCTAGACTGAATACTACTGTATCACAAAATAGTAAAGTAAAACCATATGATACAATGATGTGTCCAATAATGTGTACATTATTCAGTCCCAGTGTTTCCCACCTCTTTGCCTTGAGAGAAGAGGTAGGTTTCATTATCTGATCCCCACGACCTTCACTTGTATTCTTGTATTTCGATGCCTCAGAATTCAAGTTACTTTTAGTGGTCTTTTCATTTACATTGCTGTAGCCATTGTGCACATCAGGTATTATTCATTGTTCATACAAATATAAAGGTAGAGCTAGAGCTGTCTCTCAAAGGAAGAGAGATACTCTATGAAGTAGAGGCAAAGGAATTCCAGGAAGGATTCCAGGAAAGTAGGATGACCAGTGCGGGAGTTGAGTAATGTCTAATGAGATTGGAAGGATCGGTGACCCAGTATAGATAGGGTTTTAAAAGCTAAACACAGTAGTCTTATACAGGAGGCAAAAAGTAAACTATTGGAGTTGATTAAAGGATTCATGTGCTTAGATCCATGTTTAAGATGAAAACCTTCTTTTCCTCTTTGTCCCTCTATCATTACTGTAGGCAGTGGCATTGGAGTGACTTAGTTTTTGCCCATTTTAAGAGTTATCATGAATATAACAAATAAACTGGCCTGTTTCCAAAACTCAAGCATTTCATTTCCCATTCTTTGCCTTTGCACAGGCTGCTGGGAATGTGCTGGTAGAATATTTTAACTGGTCCTTCTGGGTGGGGCATGTACTTGGGACACACTTTTAAGTTTTATCCTCATTATTAACATTGTCTTCATGGAGACTCTAGAAAACCAACAATACAACCAACAAGTGCCGATCTGCAGCATTTACGGACTTCTGAAGGTGTAAATGCTCTAAATAAAGCCTTTCCTGGTCCCTCTTTATGTTTACTTGTATTTCTCTATTCCCCCCCACCCCACCCCCAAGCAGTATTTAAGACCCTTAAAAGTAGGAAATGTTTTTCATCTGTCTTTGAACTTAGCCTCAGGAAAACCTAGTGTGAATCCAGCCTCCAGAATTTATCAGCCATGACCCTAGGCAAGTCCCTTATTCTGCATTAGTTTCCTCAGTTGTGAAATGCAGATAATGATAGTAACAGCACCTAAGTGCTATGCAAATGTTAAGTATTATTCTTCTGTGCAAGGTCTTTACTCCAAGCACTTCCAACTTCCTACATTCTTCCTGGGGAGCGAGGTGGTACAGTAGATTGAGCCCCATATCTGGATTCAGGAAGAAACCAGTTCAAATCCGAGCCTCAGCCACTTACTGTCTGTGTAACCCTGGATAAGTCACTTAACACTGTTTGCCTCAGTTTCCTCATCTATAAAATGAGGCTGTCATGACTATATGGCTTCTGTTTTTAACTCTAGCGTTGTATGATTCCACCTAATTTTTAAATACAGCGGCACTTGCAGTAGAGCCAAAGTCCACAGATCCATGAATAGATTGAATGTAATTTTTCCCTTTAATTCCTTTTGTCTCACTATAAACTTCGATGGGTTTCCTTAATGATGACGTCCTTGTTAATATTCGTGAAATGGTTACAAATAGAAATTTAGTGGGAGTCAGGGGAGGTTCCAAGGGAAGAATAATGGTTCTGGAGTCACAAGCCTTGGCTTCACGTACTGCTCCAATGTTTCCTACCTGTGTGACCTCTGACAACCTCATCTGTACAAAAGAGTGGCTAAGACTAGAAGACCTCGGGGTTGCAGGTCTGGAGGCGGTTTAGATAAGTCTCCTGGGTCACTGCATCCCCCAAGGAAATCGGACCAAACCGCCGTAGCCCCGCGAGACCCCCTCCTCCTATCCTAAACGATCTCTAGACTTGGGTCGTTTCTGGCAAGTTCTCTCGGGTCAGGGCCCGGCCAGCCCCTCCTGTCTGCCCACTACAAAAGCAACTGGCCCTTCCCCGACCCTCCCCGGGGGAGTGGTTGCCTCAGTTTCTCCACGCACAACCTCGGGTGCAGGAGCGAGTCCAGGGGCCCTGGAGGCGAGATCAGGGCTAATTGAAGGTTGCGCGCTGACCAAGGCGACATGGCTCGTGCCCCCCGCTTCCAACCCCCTCCGAAGGCGGGCGGCCCCAAAGCTCCGAGGCGTGCAACGGCCCCTCGCCGGCAGCGTCGTCGAGTACACCACCATCACCGACTCCACCACCTCCTCCACCAACACCACCACCACCACCCGACGCCCACAGCGGGCCGGCCCCCCGGAGCGGAGCGCGGCGCGGCGCAGCCCCACCATCCGGGAGCACCACGGAGCACCACCGGCCCAGCAAGAAGTGCCCCCTCCACGTAGGCTGGGGACAACTCCACCTGTCCCCGCCCCCGAGCCCGACTCCCCACCGCCGCCGCCGCCGCAGCCCCCACAGCCCCCGGACCCTGTCGAGGCGGCGCCGCCCGCCGCCGTCGCTGCCACCGTCGCTGACGTCGTCGCTGCCACCGTCGCTGCCGCCGTCGCTGCCTCCGAGGCCCCGGCCGCACTCGCCCTCTACCCGGCGGCGGCGCACGCCGCAGGGTCCCCGGAGACGGCGCTCGCCGTCCCCGCAGGGCAAGAAGCTGCTGTCCCACTCGACCCGCTCCCCGCGCAGACTGTCGGAGTCCCCCTACTCCAGGAGGGCCCTGCAGAAGGCTTCGCCCCGCCGCCACGCCTGCTGCTGCTCCTCAGGCGTGGGCGCCCGACTGCGGGCGCCGTCCGCGCCTCCCAAGGCCAAGAGGGGCTCCCCGACGCCCCGACGCCGCTCCCCGCGCCCCAGCAAACGGCTCTCTCCATCTCCTCGGCCGCGGCCCCGGCGCCGTCGGGGAGCCTCGCTCGCTGTGAGTCGCCGAAGGCGCTCGCCCACACCCAGCACGAGGCCCCTACTCAGCCTGGCCAGGACTTCAGACACCAAGAAGTAAGCGCGAACGCCCCCAGCCTGGGCCGGGACCTAGGCCGGGGGCCGGGGCTGGGGCTGGGGGAGGTGTAGCGTGCAGAGCGCAGCCATTCCTGCCTGCTGCCTCCTTTGGACAGCTCCTTAAGCAGTGCGCTCCAGAGCTGGAACCTTGCGGGCCCCTGATTTTAGGAGACGAAATGAATGAGAAAAGATGACCTGCCAAGAGCAGGAAAATATAGGCAGTAAAAGTGGCAGAAGCTGTATTCGAACTCAGCTCCTGTGACTCTCCTCCCCAAGCTGCCTTCCTCCAAGTAGGCAACCGAATGCCAAGTGCTGTTGCACTGTTTCTTAGCGTTGGAAGACGAGAGTTATTATCTAGGCCCAGCCAATTAAGACCATATAGAATAATGAACACATTTCTAATGAGTTTCAAATGGTTCGCATTTTCGTTGTGTCGAAAGTAAAACAGTATTAAAAAGCCACATGAAGGGAACATTCATTTAATGAGCCTTTATTAAGGAATGCAGTCTGCTGTGCCTAGGAAGCATATTTATTTTTCTCCTCCTATTTCTGCTTTTCCTATAACTGCTGTGAGGAGGATGAATAAACGTTTGCCTTATTGCTGCTTCTTCCTTAAAGTGAAAATCATGCTAATTGCATGATGACCTGCTGTTTTAATTTTAAAATAAAAAAAGTTGCCAGTGTTTTCACTTTAGACATTTTCCCCTTACTGATATTACTTTAATGGATTTTTTACTAGTGACTTTTCATTTAGTGGTCATGGTATTCTGAAGGATATATTTAATGAATTATGTCATAAGCTTACCCCCTCCCCATTCCAAATATAGGAAGATACAATTAGGCTGCTCATTACCGTCTTTCCTGCATTTCCTTAAATGAAATCACAAGCCAATGTATGTATGGTTTATTTAGGTTTGTCATCTGGAGTAAAACTGAAATACTCCCAATTTTCTTCCTTCTCTATACAAAATAATGGGGGGGGGCTGGTATTGATTTTTATTTTGCCACCTTCTCACTGGCCCACCTTGACTAAGTCTCTTAAGTTCTTTGTGGACCTGAAACAAACACACACCCTAAAAATGCCGTGGAGTTTCTTACTGAGGTTACATGATCTCTTAGGAGACAATATGAATGAAATTAATCTGGAAATCTCAAGTCTCCTGGTAGAATTATTGATACCTGCCACTCCCTGGCTGCTGTAGGGCTTATCTCCAGTGCAGAGCTATGTTCCAGAGTCATTGATGGCTTCCTTCCAGGGCTCTTAACCCAGGACCATTGTCCTACCTTCTGTGCATAAGATCTCTCACTTTCTGCCACCCAAGGCTTCATTCACCTAGGGCTTCCATATATTCCATCTACCCCTGCCTGCTGTAAGATGGGCCTTCACAGCATAGGAAATCCCCACCTACCATGAGGTAGAACTACAGAAAACAGAAAATAGTCAAATCTCTCCAAATACTAATACTTTGTCTTGACTCATACACAGTTAGCATATTTGCCCCATCCTAGAAATTCTGAACTCCTAGCTGCTCGTGTACAAATCCTCTTCCTCCTGTGCTTTAAGCTCTTACTTACTCCTCTCGAGCTCAACTTTGTTCCTCCAGTGTCCTACTCCAAATATGCTTATTTCTTCCACTTTGCTCTCTGGAATGCCTGTTCTATAATGAACAGACTTCTCTTCATCATAAACCTCATTCTTTCCTATTTCCTCCATAATTTGGTCATCATTGAGATCTGGCACCCTTCATTTACTTCAACACTATTTATTGTACTTTCTCACATCCCACCCACCAATCCCTGACCATGATAGGGGAATTACAATACTTTTTGGTTACCTTTGCCATATTCTGACTCACTGTCTACCACCATCAGCAACCTCTCCTTTGAGGGCTCACACTGTGAGAATGTATCATCAGTCCAGATCCTGGTGGCCTCCAGAATATTCCCCTTCATTTCTTAAGGAATTTATCCAGTCTTTCTATATCCACTGCTACCCTCATCCTAAGGACTTCAACATAGATATGTTGAACATGCCCAACTTTTAAGTTCCTCATGTGCTATACCTTACTGCTGGTTTGCTCATGGCATGGATAGCTATATAGGAACTGACCTTCTCCATCTCCAATAAGACTATAATTTCTGCCTTTGTGGGGAGCAAAATGGGAGCCTAAACATTCATATATTCACTTTCCTATCTCCAGGGGGACGTTAGGTTAGAATTATACCTACCATAACTTAAATATCTCTAGGGAGTTACATATATTACTCTTCTTTAGGGGTTCAGAATAAAACCCACTTTACCTGGTCCCAGTAAAGGGGAAGGCAACATTTAGCTTACTCTTTGCCAACTTGGTTCTTGTTCTCTATTCTCTGGCATGTATCCTAACCACAGAGGAGTATGGAATTTAGTCCATGGAATAATAATTCAGCTTTCCTTTCTTCTGTTCTCCTGATTCTTTAAGATTACCTTAAATCACTAGTAACTATAATAATTTTATCTCTTAATGGTCTCTCTCTCTTTTTTTCTTTTTGGAGGGGGAGGGCAAGGTAATTGGGGTTAAGTGGCTTGCCCAAGGTCCCACAGCTAGCTAGTATATGTTAAGTGTCTGAGGTCATATTTGAACTCAGTTCCTCCAGACTCTGTGGTTGGTGCTCTATTCCCTACACCACCTAGTCACCCCTGATGGTGTCTCTTCAGGCTTTGTTTTATGACTCAGTATAATTTCTTTTCTTTCCTTTCTTACTATAGACTGTAAGTACTAGTGAATTGATTCTGTTGATTAAGTATAATTATTGAGCAAAAACTATTTAGTTTTCTTATATTTCTTTTATTTGGAATGTTTCCCAGTTGAATGCCCTACTCTGTGTGTGTGTGTGTGTGTGTGTGTGTGTGTGTGTGTGTTTAGAAGAATGCCATAAATGCCTCTGCTTTTTTGAAAAACCATTGTTTTTCCTTTGTGATTAAATTTGCACTTTGTAGAATGTTTTAGTTTGGGTTCCTTCTTGAGTCCCATTGCTTTTTAGAATATCCCATTCCACTTTTGTGCCTTCTAAAGGATGTTATTATGTCTGCATTATTTCATTAGGCATTCCTTCATAGTTAAAGTCTTTTCTCTTATTAATGAAATTGTGCAGTTTAACTATTATATACCATACTTTAGAGTCTGTCCCTCAATAGAGAATGTTGGAAAGTCCACATACTAAAAACAAATAATGCCATTGTTTTTATCATGTTGTAATCTGTCAAAGAAGAGCAGTGTGATTAACGATTTTCTCTTGGTGGGTTTCTCTCTTGTAGTGATCTGTGATTTCAATAAATCAATATTTCATTATCTTTATTCAGAAGTTTTGGACAGTTTTCTTATGCTGTTTCCAGCAGTATAGTATTTTTTTTTAATTCGTGTTCTTTTGGGAGACCTTTGATCTTTAAAGAATTCTATATAGCTTTACAAATATTATCTTGCTTAATCTTCACAACTGCCCTGTGAGGGAAATGATTCCATTATCTCCATTTTGTACCTAGGGAAACTGAGGCAAACAGAGGCTAAGGGTCACATAACTCTTAAGCATCAGAGGCTGGGTTTGACCTCAGGTTTTTCTGACTCCAGGCCAAGGGCTCTGACCACTGTGCCATCAGCTGCCTTCAACCTAAACCCTGAATCTGTCTTCCAGATATTTGTTCAATGCCTTGCAAACACAGAAGACACTTAATAAATGTGGTCTGAATGATAAATTAATACTATATTTAATAAAATAATGATTTTGGTAGAAAAAAAATTTCTGTGTATCCTGTCTTCAAGGACAGTTGTTTTGACTTGTGTAGTGTTATTTTAACATTAACTTCCTTTTGCTTCTTTTCCATCAATTTTCTTCAACTTCTTTGTCTTAATTTCCACATCTGTGAGCCTTTCAAAGCCTTTCTTTGGAATTCTTGATTGTTTTTCCTTTCTTTTCATACCCTTATCTTTAGTTATTTCAGTGTTTCTTGTTGTTTATGTTTAATTCTACTTTCAGACCTGTGATTTCTAATCTAGTTTATTCCTGGTATCTTCTTCTATGTGTTTTATTTCTTTTGATCCATTTTGGAGTCTTTTGCTTTTTTCCCCATTATTTCTAGACAGTCTACAGAAATGTTTTCAGAGGGGAAATTTATGTTTTATTTTTCTTCACATGTAATATTTTTCAATGTGTAATGTCCTCTTTGAATTTTTATTCAGTTTTCCTATTGTCTCTGTTTGGGAGCTGAGATTATGCTTTTCCTTCTCTTATTTTTCTTTTCTGTATTTCTCTTTCAACTTTTATGTTTTATTCTCTTTTGCTCATCTTTTGTTAAGGTTTTTAGGTTAAGAGAGGCAGCTAGTGAAGACCATAATTTGCTAAAAATTAGAAACAATCAAACTGAAACTCAGAACTCTATGATGCAGCAAGAGTCAATCAAACAAAACAAGACGATTGAAAACTTGAAAGAAAATGTAAAATATCTCACTGGAAAAATAACTGACCTAGAGAACAGATCCAGGAGAGACAACCTAAGAATTATTGGTCTACCAGAAAGCCATGATGAAAAAAGCAGCCTAGACAACATCCTCCAAGTGATTGTCAAAGAAAACTGTCCTGAGATCCTAGAATCAGAAGATAAAATAGCTATCGATAGAATTCACCGAACTACTCCTGAGAGAGATCCCAAACTGAAAACTCCAAGAAATATAGTAGCCAAATTCCAGAATTACAAGATCAAAGAAAAAATTCTACAAGTGGCCAGAAAGAAACAATTCAAATATCGAGGAACTCCTGTGTTAGGATCACACAGAACCTAGCAGCTTCTACATTAAAAGAGCATAGGGACTGGAATTTGATATTTCCTAGGGCAAGAGAGCTAGGACTACAACCAAGGATTAACTACCCGGCAAAACTGAGCATAATCTTTCAGGCAAGGCGATGGTCATTTAATGAAATAAGAGACTTCCAGACTTTCCTGATGAAAAAGCCAGAGCTCAATTACAAGCTCAATCTCCAATTACAAGACTCAAGAAAGACATAAAAAGGTAAACAAGAGAAACACAGACTCATACATGCATAAATGCACACACCCACACCCACAAACACATGCTCATTACTTGGGATGGAACAAGAGCAAAATGTTCACATCCCTATATGTGGAGCTGATAACTGTCAATATTCGAAATCTTTATGATTATTATGACCTTCAAAAGGGTTATACTTAGATAGAGGGTGTGGGTATGAATGCACTAACC
This sequence comes from Gymnobelideus leadbeateri, assembly GCA_011680675.1. Taxonomy (NCBI): domain Eukaryota; kingdom Metazoa; phylum Chordata; class Mammalia; order Diprotodontia; family Petauridae; genus Gymnobelideus; species Gymnobelideus leadbeateri. Next base: position 162,648 of record WOXC01003797.1, on the reverse strand, counting down.
TGAAGTCTAAAAAAAAAACTATTAAGGGGATCAAAGGGACTGTAATGGGAAAAAGGAAAGGATGAGATAGGAAAAGGTAAAATATGCCATCTGAAGAGGCATTAAAACACATTATTGAAGAGGGGAAAGAAAGAGGGAGAGGAACATCATTTTAAACACTATTCTCACTGGTTCTGGTTCAAAGAAGAAGAGAGGCAGTTAGGTAACTCAGTGAATAGAGTTCTGGGCCTGAAGTCAGGAGGACTCATCTTCGTGAGTCCAGATCCAGCCTCAGACACTTACTAGCTTAGTTGTGTGACCCTGGCCAAGTCACTTTACCCTGTTTGCCTCAGTCTCCTCATCTGTAGAATGAGCTGGAGAAGGAAATGACAAAACACTCTAGTATCTTTGCCAAGAAAACTCCAAATGGGGTCACTAAGACTCAGACATGATTGAAACAGCTGAACAACAATTAAGTTGGAGAGAGGTTGGAGGAAAACAACTATTTTGCCATTGTGCCAATCGCATGATCTTAGCATTCATTTTACATTGATTCTTCAGCTCTCAGATGCAGTATGTAGTACTTAAATATGGAGGAGAAAAACTCCTCCATAATAAAGCTTCACTATAAATTACCTGTCAGAATGGTTAGACAGCTCTGTGAGGGTGAATTTTAAAGAAAATATGTTTGAAATTATACAGAAAAATGGTTAGACGTTGTGGTTAGATTGGTTAGACAGCTTATTATTAGACAGTTATTAAAATAACTTTAATTATTAGATGGTTAGACAGCTCTGTGAGGGTGAATTTTAAAGAAAATATGTTTGAAATTATACAGAAAAATCTTCAAAGATGACCATTGTCATCCATGCTTAATCTGAAATAATGGTTCCATCATTAATTTCTTATTCATTAACTAATCATTCTTGGCAATACTGGATTTATAAAATCTATCTAAAAGAAAATCTGTCATCTGAATTTATTTTAATAGAGTAAAAATGGTAGGGGAAATGTCATTGTCAGAAAGCTGTAATGGATATAACATAATGTATATTAAAAAGTAGAAGTAGTAGATATCCATCTTCTTTCTAGTGAAACTTCCTTTGTTTGAGGAGGAAAAATGGTGGTTACTCACAATACATTTCCTTGATAGATCACATCATGATAGGAACAATGGCATCATTTGTTTTTGGTGGATGGGCTTTTCAGCATTTTGCTCTGAGGGGCGGGCAAGTTTAGTAAAATTAATAATAAAATGGTCAGTCATGCAGCAGAAAGATGAAGTCTAAAATTAAAAGTGAAAAGGAATTCCCAGCCCTATTACATTTCATCTTAGTTAAAGCTTGCTATTTCTGAATCCTCTTTGCTTCTCATAAATTCTAAAAACAAGAATGTAAAATTGATATAAATACAAATTGATAAGATGGCCTTTTTATTTTTTCAGAGAAAGTGACTAGGATAAGTATATTAGACGACCTAAAAGAATATTAAATATAGTATAATTATGTATATGACCTCTTTTAAAAAAATAACTTTAATTGAATAATTGTAGTTCATATAGAGGTCGTCTTTTACAATTTTCCCGGTTCTGTTGGTAAAACCAAAGGAAAAACAAGACCAAATAACATGTTACTTTCATTTGTTGAAAAAGGAACAAACATAACTAGTCTCAGGGAGCTTCACACCTTGTTTCTAGTGAGTTTTTTGCCTTTTTGGTGTAAATTATTATACATTTATGGAATAAAGCAAGAATTCCCATAGCATAGTACAATAAAAAAGATGATTTACGTGAAACTACATTTCTACTAAGCACAACTTGCTGTTCCTTTCAACTATACAACAAAATTATCAGGTAAATTTCTTTTCTTTTTCTTTTCTTTTCTACCCTGCCCCCACCCTGCCCTAGAGACAGCTACCATTAGACACAAATAGGTGTGTGTGTTTGTGTGGGTAGACATACACATATATGTAAAATTATTCTATACATACTTCTATTTATCAGTTCTTTCTCTGGATGCAGATTTTTCTGATTGCTGCTGGATGCAGTATTTTTCTTCATGTGTCCTTTTTATAGTTCATTTGGATGTTTATAATAGTCAAAATAATATATTCATTCAAAGTCAGTATTGCTATTACTGTATACAGTTTTTTCTTGGTTCTGCTCATTTCACTCATTATTTCATGCAAGTCTTTACATGTTTTTTCTTAAGATGATCAAACTTATTTCTTATAGCACAGTATAACACTCATATACCACAGCTTAAGCAACCATTCTCCAAATGATGGGCATCCCTGCAATTTCTAGTTCTTTGCCACCACAAAGAGAGTTACTATAAATATTTTTAAACATAAGGGAATTTTTCCTTTTTCCTTAATCTCCTGTGAGAGTTTTCTTCTTTTTTTTATTAATTTTTAGTTTTCAACATTCATTTTTGAAGGATTTTGAGTTCCAGATTGTCTCCCCATCTCCGAGAAGGCACAACTTAAGGCATACTAAGAAGTATAACAATGCATCAGATTTCCCTGTCCCATATAGTTCTCCTTTGACTATCATTACCCAGAAAAACACTCCTCAGATACCACTTCTGTGTGTGTGTGTGTGTTTTTCAATGTTTGTGGGTTATTTTGTTAAGTGGACCAGAGGAAGAGGGGTTGGGTTAAGTCATAGATTTTTTTCTGACTGAAAGGGTATTTAGAGAGGTTCTGGTCATCAATCTAATCTTGCAAAGTACTCAAAGTCAGTAGTACAATATTAGAGTTAGAAACCATGCTTCTAGAGCACCTTGATTTTGGCCATATACTACAGTGTCTTCTATAATAAATATGTTCTGCCCTTCCATCCATGAATATGGTGTGGGCTTTCTCGGTCTTATGCCCATGTATATGTTAGTTATGTTATTTGGAAGTCGTATATGAGCACAGTTTTTATGCTATTGTAACACATGCTACTAAATATATTTACTTAAATGTGATTTTAGTTGTCTATGGCCATGTTGTAATGAGCAATTCCAATATAGAATCAGGGTCTTTAGTGCTGCCATAACATCATGATAGAATGTGTAGTTATGTCTGTCTGTAGTTATGTCTGAAATTATAATGAATTCACAATGCAAATGAGTAAGAAAATACTTGTTTCATGGGTTGAAGATGAATAAATATAGGGCAAGTACAAAAGGTTCTACAAACAACATTTTGGGAATAAATTAGATGCACTTAAAAAAACTTTGCCTGTAGCATTTATAATAACTCATGTTATTCTTATGTCATTCTTCATATTTTTTGCCTTTTGATTTCATGCTCTCTACCAAGGGCATGTCTTTAGGACATTGTTTTTTTCATATATTTGTATAACAAAGATCAGACTCTTACAAAAATGATGGCACCTCCCTACTTGGAAAGGCTGAGGAACTTGCTCCCAAAAGACTTAGGAGGAGGTGTAAAATTAGAGAAGATAGAGCATGCAAGTGATTTTAAGCTGGATCCTGGTACCACTGTCACCTGATGGGAGTGCAATGAAGACTCCAAAGCCTGTGGCACAGAGTGATCTGCCTGCTTGGAGATGAGATTCACTCATGAAGTTTTTAGTACAGGGTAAATGTTCCAGTTACACATGACTTCCTGTGACTACAAAGTTAGAAAGTTTAATAATACAGATTTTTAATAAAATTCTAAAAAATGCACTGGTCTCTCAGGCAAGCTATTGGGTTTCCAAGCTGCCAGTCATCCAGACCTGACAAAAACCATTATTCATTGCTGCCCCCCAGTTCTCTAGGGCAAAAAAAAAAATCAGCACGCAATAAAAACGATCTTTATCTAGGACCATCATTAAAATGTAAATAATTGTTAAGAAAATATAGAAAAATCAGAGAAAGTCAACTGTATGGACTGTGTGTAGGCAGCAGTAAAACAAAAGTGGTGAGGAGTGAGACCAGTGATTTCCCATCAATTCAGCTGTGTCACTGTAGTCATTTCCCTCCCTTCTGGGTTCTCTTTACAAGTTTAGCAGGTAGCCAAGGAAAGGACAAGACTTCAGCTACTTCACTGGGGAGGATCCTCAGCTTGCCACTGAGGCTGCCACCATCACCCTCTCATCCTCTGTGTTTTCTCTCTCTGTCCCTGTCTCTGTCTCTCTATGTCTCTCTGCCTCTGTATCTGCCTCTCTCCCTCCCTCTCTCTCTCTCTCTCTCTCTCTCTCTCTCTCTCTCTCTCTCTCTCTCTCTATCTCTCTCTCCCCCCCCCACCGTGTGTGTGTGTGTGTGTGTGTGTCTGTCTGTCTGTCTGTCTGTCTGTCTGTCTCTGTCTCTGTCTCTCCAACTCTATGCCATTCCAGAGAGATTTAAAAATTGCCCTTGCAGGGAAAAACCCTTCTCCATGGTTCCCTAGAGTTTCATCACTTTCTAATCTGGGAAGAAATACAACTCCCAGACTTTTGAGTGGTTTCGTTTCTCTTGCAAGGCAGCCAGGCCTAACTTTGACTGAATGACTTATGGCTGTCTTCAAGTATTTTGTTTGACCCTAGAGGCCAATTTGGGCTTAATATCTGGAGAAACTTCCTAACAATTAGCGCGGGCCAGAAAGTGGATGATAACGCCTCAAGAGCTTGTGGGTTTCCTCCTTCTTGGAGGTCTAAAAGCAGAGACGGGACAACTAGTTATGGGATATTTTGTAATGTTCCTTTTGTGAATGGTTTAAGGCTAGATGACTGATGAGGTCTCTTTGATTTCTCGAATTCTGACTGTAAATATTTGGGAAAATAATAAATAAGTCCCAGGGGAAATAAGTGATATCTGAATGGGAAATGATTATGATTGGCAGTTTCCATTTCCTATTTCTTAAAGTACTATAATCATCCATTACCTTAATAGATATAATTAGTCAATAAATGTTTATTAAGGGCCTACTATATTCCAGGCACTATACTAAGCACTGGGAATATAAAGAAAGGCAGAAGACAGTCCCTACCATCAAGGAGCTTAAAATCTAATGGGAAAGACAATATAGAAACAACAAAATGCAAACTATTTTGTAAATATACAGGGTAAAAAGGAAATAATAGAAAGAAGGAACTAGAATGAAGAGGAATTGGAAAGGGCTTCTAGTTGAAGATGGCATTTTAGCGGGGACTTGAAGGAAGCCAGGAGGTAGAGATAAAGAGGGAGAAAATTTCATGACTCAGGGACAGCCAGTAAAAAGGTCTGCAGATGCCAAGAAGAGCAAGGAAACCAGTCTCTGGATGGAAGAGTGAGCACATGGTAGAGTATTAAGTATGAAAAGACTAAAAAGGTATGGGGGCTATGGAATAAAGGGCACTGAATGCCAAACAGAGGATTTTATAATCTTCTTTTCCCCAATGCCTGGAATATCCTAGGTTCTTAATAAATGCTTGTTGTACTGCCTGACTTCCAAATATGCTTTTCTTATTTCTACTTTGTATGAAATTACTTTGATAGTTAACGTTTTATGCTATTGTTTGAGATCTAGTTGTAGCAGAGCAGACCTGCTTGCTAGTTTTTTCATTATATCTCTTGATATACTTGGACTTTTATTCTTCCAAATTAATTTTATTATTTTTATCCTAATTCTGTAAAAGTATTCTTTTGCTAATTTGATTATCATAGAGCAAAACTGGTTCAACCAACATTAATTACTATTATTTTGGGGGTATTACCAATCCTACTTTAATCTATTAATTATTATTTTAATTTTCATAAAAATTTTTTATCATTGTACTTGTATAAATTCTACAAGTGCCTTAAAAAACTAATTCCAAGGTGTTTTGTGTATTTTGTTGTTGTCTTTAATGGGATTTCTCATCCTTTCCCTTCAACCAGTATATTATATAGAAAAAATGATTTTTTGAAAATATTTATTTTTTTATTGCTTTTTTGTGAGGCTCTTAGTTGTCTTAAAAAAAACTCTCCAGGCTTCCATAAATAAATTAGTATCTCCTCTTTTTCTTGTTTTTATTTCCTCAATTTCTTTTTCTTATCTCATTGCTGTAGCTAGCACATCTATGACTGTATCAAATAATGGAATGTATTCTTTATCATTGACCTTATTTGGAAAGATTCCGTTGTTACAAATAATTCTAAGCAGTGGTTTTGAAAAGGGGATTTGTCCCTAATAAAGTTTTTATATTCCAGAGCTTTTTTAGAATTTTTTAAATGTCTGAGCGTTAGATTTTGTGGAAGGTTCTTTGTATTGGCATATACTGTGGGTTTTTTCTTTTAATAATTTATTTCCTAGAAGACTCTTAAAGTGTCTTTTTGATTTTTTTTTTTTTGGTGAGAGTTTATGTACATAGGAGTTATTTGTTCTTTGAATATTTGATTAAATTTACTTTTAAATTTATCTAGTCCAGGATTTTTTTTTCCTTTGGGATAACATTTTTCACATGCTCCACTGTTTCTCTTTATGAGATCAAGTTGTTTTGATTCTTTTTTTTAAATTTGAATATTTTATATTTTTATAAGTATAAATACATTCCTTTTATTTATTACTTGAGGAGGATACATAAGTGACGACTATAATTTGTTATGATTTTGATTCTCCTGCATTTATTACAAACTCCCTCTTCTTATTCTTGACCTTGGTAATAGGGTTTTCTTCTCTATCTTATTTTAAAATCAAATTAGCTAATAGTTTATTGATCTCAAAATTCCTGCTCTATTTTTGTTCATCTGTTTAGCTTCATGGTCATTTTGGAATATTATGTTTAAGGAATAATAATTAGGCCAGTGTAGCTGGATTGGAGAGAGAGACAGAGAGAGAGAGAGAGAGAGAGACAGAGAGAGAGAGAGACAGAGACAGAGACAGAGACAGAGACAGAGACAGACAGAGAGACAGAGACAGAGACAGACAGAGACAGAGAGACAGACAGAGAGACAAAGAGAGGGAGACAGAGACAGAGAGAGACAGAGAGACAGAGACAGAGAGTAGGGGGGCAAGAGAGTGGGGGGAAATAGAACACAGTAAGAGTAGAGAATTAGGAAAGGCAAGTTACTTAATACCAACTGCCCCTCCAAAAAGAAAAAAGCACAAGAAGAAGTGAACAGGACCTGAACAGAGTTGGCTGTTCCACGTGATAGGAGGGAAGGGGATGGATGTGAGAAATGTTTTTGGTGGAGTTATAAACAACACAATGTGACGAGAGATTGGACATGTGGCGTGAGCATGAGTGAGAAGTCAAGCATGACACAGAGGCTGCGATCCTCTGACTGACAGTATGATAATGCCCTCCACAGGATTAGGAAAATTGGAAGGAAGAGTGGGTTTGGTGGGGAAAGATAATGAATGTTGAGTTTGAGATAAGCAAGAGACAGTTGATAATGCTGTTAGTCTGGTGCTTAGGAGACAACCTAGAAATATATAAAATGTAACACAATATAACACAGCATGGCATAATATATAGTATCATGTAATATAGTATAGTATAATAAAACATAGTATAGTGTAATATAAATACCCATATGTATGTATATGTACGTATTGTGTCTACGCATACACACACATACATGTATATATCTGGAAATTATCTTCACAGAAACAATAGCTAAACTACAGGCTGATGAGATTACTAAGCCATATAGTGGAGTGAGGGAAAAAAGAGGCCAAAAAACAGAACTCATTGTTAACAAATGTGATCTTATTGAAGATCCCTTAAAGGATGCTGAGGAGTGGTCAGACACATAGTGTCATCAAAAAACAAAAATCCCGAATCAAAAAGCTCTCCAGACCAAGAAACTGATGAGGAGAGGGTATACAGAAAAAAGATGTTTACAAGGATGTGCTGAACCAGTCTTGAAATTGTTAAATTTTCAGTGTGAGTACTAAGCGGCAAAGGCTACAGATAAGGACATAATTTATTGTTTTATTGATTACTTAGGTTTAAGAAAGTGATAGAGAAAATGTTAATAATGCAGGTTAAACTTAAAAATATGCCCTACTTTTTAGAGAGCTGGGTGCTAGGCATTATTAGCACACTCTGGTTGTTGACAATTCAGAGGTTGCAGAGACAAGAATGAGAATTGAGAAAAAAAATGTGAATAGGCAGTTAGGTGATGATTGGCAACTTTTCTCTGGCTTTCATCTCCCCTGACTTGTCCTCTCTCATCAAGTACCCACAGGTTTTCTTCTGTTTTCTTGTGCAGTTTTTGACTGAATGGAGGAACTTAACTCATGCCTCTCTTCTTCATTTTCTCTAGTGCCTTTTTAAATCTTTGCTGGTATATTTGTTGGGGATCTAGGCTCCTCTAAGTCCTTTCACATTGTTAACTTGAACAGGCACATCTCAGCTGATAACTTACTAGTCCCAATGAGATAGTGTCTTTGGATCATATGCTAATTAAAATGGAAGGTTTCTATTGCTATCCTCAACTGTGTATAGAGCATCTGTAATCGTGATTGCAGCTAGTACAAATGCATATGTTCTACATCTGTATTAGATCATTTGGCCTTAACATTCCTTCATCCTGTGAAATATTTATTAAATGAAAGAAAAAGAAAGGAGCATACACGCTTCAACCAGATGTAATATTTAGTTAGCTTGGAAATTCTTTCACCATGGCTTTAGTGTTCAGTCACCATTGCTGGCTGGCCACCTGTATCCAATTTAAATTGATGACTTGTTGTATGTTATTATCTTAATCTCTAATAAGGTAATTACTGTAGTTCTTTGGTGTAGAAGAAGATTAATTCCAATGAAAGCCCTAATTCTGCATTTTGCATTATTTTGAAGTGATAAATACTTATTACTGCTTAGCTGCTTAGTGTTCAAAGTCTTTTGGAAAAATTGGTGCAAGAGTTCCAAGTCCTTAAAAAAAAGGTTATTAGTGGATTAAATGAAATGTTAATTTTATCATATTTATAGATGGTAATTCAAAATAGTTTTGATTGACAGTATTCATAGTTCTCTCAAAGCCAGAGTAAGGTAATAGGGTAATAAAATGGCAAAAATGCCATTATTTGCTAACTGATCTCCCAGTGCTTAGCAATAATATTGAGTTTTCTGATCACTAATCCTCCACCTCCAAACTTTTTTTTTGGAGGGGGCAAGGCAAGGCAATTGGGGTTAGGTGACTTGCCCAGGGTCACATAGCTAGCTAAGTGTCAACTGTCTGAGGCTGGATTTGAACTCAGGTCCTCTTGACTTCAGTGTTGGTGCTGTATAAACTGTACCATTAGCTACCCCCAAACTTTTTCACACAAATTACTGACTAGTCCCACCTTATACTGTAATTTATTTCTTTTTGATTCAGGTATAATTCTTAACATTTATCTCTATTGTACACTATTTTAGATTCTTTACTCAAGAATATGAGATATGTCTCCCCTACAACAGGAGTAGGTTCGGGTTTTTTTTGGTTTGTTTTCTTTTTGTGCCTTCCTCAAAGTAGATATTTAAGGTATACTTGTTGGATTGAATTACATTGAAATGAACATAAACTGATTATGACATCCTTATTTGGCAGAACTCCATTCTGTATTGATTAGAGGATGCATTTAGTCAAATATTCTAGCTATGATTTTTGAAAGGAATTCAAAGGAGGAAGGGTTGTAAAAAAATAGTTTTTGGTTAAGGTTTGCCTTAGAAGACATGAGATAACTTGGTAAACAAACTATTCTAGAATTATCTCTTTGCTTTTCAAACTTCCAATGCCATCAGTTTCTTACCATTAGTACTATCAAAATAGAAAAGGATCTAATATTTCCATGACCTTCTACAAGTCATTTAACTTTTTAGATTTACAATTTACTCATCTGTAAAAAGCAGAAGTTTAGGTGATCTCTAAGGTCATTTCTAGGTTTGAATTCTGTGATCCTGCACTCATATAATGTCTCATTGTTGTCATTATATTTAATGAAATCATTAATTACTTCTATAATTTGTTCTTTGATGCATCTGTTCTTTAGAGTTATTTAGTTTCCAGTTAGTTTTTAATTTTTGCTTTGAAGGTCCTTTATAGTATGTATTTTTATTACTTTATGGTCTATAAAAGATACAATTAAAAGTTCTTCTTTTTTGCATTTCTTTTCAAGGTTTTTATGCTGTAATACAGCCATTGTGTGTGTCTGTGTATGTGTACAGAGTTGTTAAATACTGATGAGCAATATGTATGCTCCTTTATTTCCTATTCAGTAATCTCCAGAAGCCTACCAAAACTAAGTTTTATAGTACTCTGTAATGCTTTATTTATTTTTTTTAATTTTTATTTAGATATCTAGATTTGAGAAGGAAGTAAAATGATAATTTCTCCACTATAGTTTTACTACTTCTTCCTGAAACTTAATTTAATTTTCTTTTCTTTTTTTTTTAAAGAATTGGGGTTAAGTAACTTGCTCAAGGTTACACGGCTAGTCATTATTTATGTGTAGGGGTGCTCATTTTCTGAGGCCGGTTTCGATCTTGGGTCATCCCAACTCCGAGGCCGGCACTCTTACTCACTGCACCACCTAACTGCCCCTAATTTAATTTTCTTTTAAGTGTTTAGATGCTATGGCATTTGATGTCCATATGTTTAATATTGATATTAATTCATTGTTTATTTTAGCTTTCAACAAAATGCAGTTTCACTTTTTATCTCTTTTTACTAGGCCTACTTTTGCTATTGCTCTGTCTGACATTTTGATTGCTAACTCTGCCTTTTTATTTTTCTTTATCTGAAGCAAAATGGATTTTGCTCCAGCTCCTTATTTTGGTTCTGTATACATCTTTTTGTTTCAAATATGTTTCTTATAAATAGCATATTTGTGGATTTTGCTTGCTAATTTATTCTGCTATCCTCCTCCATTTTATGGGTGGGCTCATCCCATTTACATTTACAATTATGATTGTTAACTTGTGTATTTCCCTCTGTCCTGTTCTCTTATACTTTTCCTTCTCTTTGTTTCCCTTCTCCCTAAGAGTTTCAAGAGCAATATTTCTCTCTCTTAATCAGTTCTCTTTCTTACTTCTCCTTTCACTTCTCTCTTTTCTCTCCTGTTTTCCTGCTTAATGAAATATATTTTTCTGTCTATGGTTATGTGTATTCCTCCCTCCTTTTACCCATTCAGAGGAAAGTGATGTTTGCCCCCTCCTTTCCCAAGTCTTTCTTGAGTGTATGTGTGTGTGTGTGTGTGTGTGTGTGTGTGTGTGTGTGTGTATACAGACTTCTATTCGCATATCCCAAGTACATGAGATAATTTTTCCCATCCTTTCTCTCCCTACACTTATCCCTCAGTATATTTCTTTTTTCCTCCTTTTCCCATTCTTTTAGAATCATCAAAATATAAAAGCACCACTCCCAGACCCTCTGTCCAATCTGTGACTCCTGTGATTAAGAGTTCTGAAGGACTACATGTACATTTTCTCCATATTATAATGTAAACAGTTTATCCTGGCTTAGTCCCTTATGACTGTTTACTAATGTTGTGTGTATGTGTACCACGAGCACTTGTGCTTCTTTTGACTCCTGTATTTGTTCAAAGTTTAAACTTAGCTCCTGTGTTTTCATCAGGACTTCTTGGAAGTTCTTTCTTTCATTAAAGGTATGTTTTCTCCCCATGTAAGATTGTACTATTTTGCTGGTTTAAGTTATACTTTTTATATGCCTTTGTCTTTTGCCTTCTGGAATATCACACACCAACCTCTACATTTCTTTATGGTTGTGGTTGTTAAATTTTGTGTGATCCTGACTGGGAATCCTTGTTGCACGAATTATTTTTAGCTGCTTGCAATTATTTTTTTCTTTGAACTTTAAGCTACAGATTTTGACTATAATATTCCTGGACTTTTTATTTAGGGGTTTCTTTTCTTGCAGTGGTTCATTGGTAGATTTTTTTTAATTTCTAATTTGAATTCTGGTTCTAAGAGATGTGAACAGTTTTCTTTTAAGATTTCTTTTTTGGTCAAGGCACTCAGGTCATCCAGGGAATCTTAAATTATTCTGCCTTGGTCTGTTTTCCAATTGATATGAGAAACCTTATATTTTCTTCTGTTTTCTTTTTCAGTCTTTTGACTTTGTTCTTGCTCAAGGCTTGGACCTGAGCAATACTCCAGTGGGCTTGTCCCTGCTTGGAAGTTGTAATAGATTGTTTCTGGACTCAACCCCTCAGCTAGCTGAGAGTCTTCACCAGTTTGGTGCAGTAGAACTGCAGGCCACTCTGGTCTGGAATTCCTGCCCTGGTCATTACACTTCAGGCTTCAGATGGGACTGCTGGCTGGAGCTGAGATCCTGCTCTGCTCCTGGCATCAGAGCTACTGGCTCAGTAGACAGCCAAAGAGCCTGCCATAGCCCCCTACCCTTAAAAGCCACACCTGTGCAAGTCTCCTCAGTCCTCCTTGTATCTGTAACCTAGAATTTGTTAGTGATAGAGAAATCTGCCAAATAGCACCTGATCCCACACCCTTCAGGAAGTCAAATGCCCCAGTATGAATCTGGGATTTCTTCTTATTTCTGCCCAGTCTTGGCCGTCTCACAGATCCCCAAATTCTCTGTTCACCATGTCCATGGCTAGACCCTGTACTTATGTCCATATGATGACTTGGGCTGGAAAAATAAATCAGCAATATTTTTTCTTGAATTTCTTCATTGGTCTTAGTCTGCTATGTTTTCTAGATCTTTGTGGAGGAATTGTGTTGGAGGAGCTGGGTTCTGCACACTTCTTCCTGCTACTCAGTCATCTTGACTTCACTCTGGTGTGGCCTCTTACAAGCCTCTCTTGCCTGCCTCCCTCTGCTGCTAATAGCCTTCCTGGAAATTACTTTGCATATGTTTTGTATTTAATTTTCAATGTATCTCTTGCTTTCTTTCAATAAAATTTAAAATTGAAGACAAGGACTGTTTTATTTTTGGTTTTGTATACTTGGTGCTGAGCTCAGTACCTGGTACAAAGTAACTGCTTAATAGATGTTTGTTAAATTGAATTTAATATCTTTTTACATCAGTAGTTTTATGGTGGTGATAGTGTCTAGTTGTGAATCATAAAACACCATCATCTGTGAGTAGTCAAACTTGCTGATCACCCAAACACAATGGAGTTGTGTGTAGTGGGCCTTAATAATCTATAGCCTATTACCAGTAATGAAGTGCACACATAATGCAGCATGTAAGCTATCCCAGAGGAAATGGGCCAGTCATATAGTGAAAGCAATGGTCAACAGTTCGATACAATGGATATTCATAAAATGTCAAGAGATAGAGAAAAGTATCCAGCATGTGAGATCAGTCTGTCTTTGGAGATTTATAGGAAATCAGGGTCAAGATGTACACAGGACACATAGGCATGAATGGGCTGTTCTCTGCACTACTGGGAAGGTGAAATTATAGGTCCTTTAATATCCATTACGGTAATTAAAAAAAGTCATTGTATACCAGATACTTTATTTTAAGAAGTCAGTTTTGCATTTATCATTTGCATTTATGAAGGTTTATTCTAGTCAGCTTCTTTGCTGGGTAACAGACAAAAAGAAATGGGGATGAATATGAGGAAAATATAATTTTGAAATCTATAAAGATAATTGAAGAAAATAGCATCCATGGATTCCTTGAACAATATTTCTGAAACACTGGTTTTAAAGCAAATATCTTGGAATTATTTCAGGAAATAAATTTCATGTGTTTTAAACTTGAGTCTAAAAAAAGCTAGAAAGGATACTGAGTAGACAGTACTGGTATGGTAAGTAAGCCCTGCAGCTGTGTTGGCTTCCCAAATGTTTTGCATGTGTAGTTCTTGAAGAGAAAATAGAAGAAGTAGCCCCCTCATCTCCCAAAACCATGAGATGCTATTTTTTTCATTTAACAATGTCATCAAATATGGTCCACATTTTTACCTTGAGTTTGAAATAATTAGCAGAATCTTCAAGTTGAAGAAGAAACTATTCAGAAAATTAGGCATAAAAAGAGCCCAATAACATTCTCAAAGTGAAGTTGCAATTATGTAAATTCTAGCTACTGGAATTATAAACATGGAGACCCAGGAGTGCAAAACTGGAAGGCTGTCAATTGCATTTTAGAGAAACGCATTACCAGGAAAGTTCCATTTTGGCAGAAAGCCCTTGCTGGCATGTGAATTAACTCCCTGATCTGTACCACTTGCTTCTATTTTGGTGTGCAAGTCAAGTGCCTGGAAGTTTCTTTAATGATTTCCTCTCATTCTTAACATAATGAACAGCTGCACTAAACTCTCCAATACTATTCTAAGTATGTACAAACCAGCATGTAGCTGAAATGGAAAAAAAAATAATTTAATCTAATTTTCTTGGCTGTCTTAGTTGTTTGTACTTGGCCTTAAAAAAAGATACTCTTTGAGCAAAGACTCAATAGATTATTTTGCTGTTTGACATTGAACTATCAGGACTATTGCTTTAGGATAGCTGAAACATCTTTTTAGTTGCTTCATTCAAATGTTCAAAGAGACCTAGGATATTTTGATCAAATCTAGACATGTCATTCAAAGTTTGTGAAATTCTTTCCACGTTTTGTATTTTTACATATATAGATATAGACGTAGATATGCATTTATACATATCTATGTCAATATGTATATAATTTTTCTTCTTCATAGTAGTCCCAATGATTCTTTTATTACAGTTATACTAACTATACAGTTTTTGATGTATTTCCCATTATTTATTCTTCTTAAAATGTCCATGTTGGTGAAATATTAACAATTGGTCTTTTTTTTTTACCAATTTCTGGGATTTTTAAAAAATATTCCTCATGTTCATTGTATTCAGTTTTAAATTTTCTCTAGCCTTTTGGAGGAATTCACAGGGCTCTGGTGTTTAAATTTTGAAGAATATTTTACCTTTCTCAACGGGCTATGTTGTTGGCTTGGCTGTCCTTTTAATCACAATTCAACATCAATCATTCCCTATAGGAGTGAGTGTACAAAATCCCATTATAACAAAAATGCAGGTTAAAACATGCCAAACTATTGTAGTCCATAGCTCCTGTTCAAATCTGATGTCATCAACTAGTGTTAAGATGAAAACTGCTTGGCCTGTTCTGTGAACTTAAGGCCTCAAATCTCTAGATCTCTCATCCAGAGCTGTCTTATTTTCTTCTCTGTAGATTCAGAAAAACCATAGAACTTTCTGGAAGCTCCACCAGCTCCACAAAAAGGTAAAAAAAATTAAAAAGTGAAGTCTAAATAGTAAATGAGATTGTAATGTGAACAATTCAATTAAAAAAACAGTAATATAAAATGTGATTAATATGTGCTGGATATCTTTTTTTTTTTTTTCTAGAGGATCTAAAACAGGAGTTCTTAACTTTTCTGTGTTTGTAGAACTGGAAGGACAGTTATTGACCTGTACTGCTAAAGGGGTTTTCCTTGCTGGGAGTTCACTGTATCAGTGAGATCACAGGACCTGTTTCTCCCACATATATCCCAACTATCACACACACACACACACACACTTTTGTGGCTAATAACTTAAATAGGAAAGAGGTAAGCTTCTTGCATCTTATTTTGACACTAGGATATAGAAACTTAATTTTATAGCCTCAGAGAAATTAAAGAATATTTGCTAATTTTTTTTACCTTGAAATCACAATCGTACCTTTTCCCTGTTATATAAAATCCTCTGATATTTAGATTTTACCTGTGGGCATTCAATACTTCTGTGTGTGTGTGAATATGATATATGATATAAATGAAAAGTCACTATCTCATACTTGAAATCCCCCTGCACATAGGATTTATAGGGATTCTTCCCTTGGACATGAGCAACCACTGCTCCCCCCACCCCAGTCCCAGCAGGCCTCCCAAAGCCCTTGGCTATCTTGGCCTGAGGCGGTAATGCATTGGTATCACAACCAGCCAGTAAGCTCCTTCAGGTGAAAGATAATGTCTCATATAATCTCTGTTCCTTCCCCCCCACCTCCACCCCCTCTAAATACCTACCATGCCTTGCACATAAGGATATAGATCATATATTTTGCATAAACTTCATGCAATGTAGTGGAATAACTATTTTTGAAATAAGGAAGAACTGAATTTTCTTCTTCCACTGCAAACTTTTATGGGTGTGGTGGGGAGAGGGAAAATCATGAAATCTTTTTATGTATATATACTAAGGTATCTGATCATTATTAGGCTTGGACACAAAGTCATTTGGGGAGAAGTAGGCTCTAGACCTGTGGAGGTGATGCTGGGGGTGAGGCAGGGCCCTCCAGGGGAAAGTATACTAGAATATAATTGGAGGAAAAGGTTAACTAATGGGTTTATAAGTACAATATTAATAATATTAGATGACTCCTCCTAATACCTGCAAAGTTGAGTTGGGCACATTAATGCTCTCTGTCCTTGGGCTACACACAGAGGGTCAAGTAAATCAGTACTAAAAGCTTACATGATGAAGTACCTGTGCCATGGTGGCTTCCCCCACACACCCACCCAAAATGTTTTGACTTCAGGAGAAGGGGGAAGAGGACTTAACATTTTTATTCTTAAAAAAAAACCCACCGGTAATTCATCTAGATGAGTCAATGCACGCCCTCCCCAACTTTCGTAATTTATGAATTGTTCAATATTTGTTTCTGAAATTGTATTACTTAGAACCTTTTTTTCCTATTTATTTGAATCCTTTGTTTTGTTGTAGTCCATTATCCCTTTCTTTTAAATAAGTTTTGCAGACATATAACTGTATATAGTAATTTCTGCAGATTTTTTTCCTTTCTTCTTCATTCATTGTGAATTCACCTTGTTTATTTTTTTATATTTTTTTTACTTTAGTAATTTGGTTTACCTCTCTTCTTAAAAATCAAATTGGCTAAAGGCTTATTGATTTTGCTATTCAAAAACTAGCTTTTAATGTTGTTGATCTTTCTGTGGTACTTTTTGTTTTTTATTGTGTATATTTCAATTCTAATTTTAAAAATTTCTTTTTTCACATTTATTTTGGGTTTGATTTGTTGATTGTCTATTTTTTTCTTTTAGTTGCATACTCAATTAATTTTTTTTCTATTGTGCTAGCTTATTTTCCAGAGGTATCATATTTCCCCTAAGGACTATTCTAATTTTAGCTACCAAATCTTGGTTTGCTATTCTTTTTTAAACAAATGCTTTATTAACTTCTGTTTTACATCATTCATTTCCACCAGATTTTGTGTTACAATCATTTTCCCCCCGTTATTCCCCTACCCAGCCTCCCAGAATAGCAGTCCCACAAGATATCGCTTCCTCCAATCTACTCTCTCCCATACCTTCTCCCATACCCCCTATGACTTTTCCATAAGAGGAAGGTGAAACTTTGTGTCCCAGTGCCTGCACATCTTATCTCCCAATTATAAGCAAAAGAGTATTAATAATAGTATTTATATATATTTGAAACATTTAATCTTAAGACCTCGAATTTCAGATCCATTTCCTTCCTCCCTTGTCACCCATTCCCTCTGGGGAGATAAGTAATTCAGTATATGTTGTACATGTCTAGCTATGCAAAACATTATCATAGTAGATATATTGTACAAGGCTGCTTATAATTCCCTCCCACTCATCCCACCCCCCACCTGGTCCATTCCCTACATGATCCTGTCCCTCTTCTATAGTGGGTACTTCCAACCTCCCCTCCCCCCAAGGATGCCCTCCCATCCATCATCCCTCCTCTCATCCCCCTTCCCCCTATTCTGCTGCAGGTTGAGATATCCCATTTAGTATGTATGTCATTCTCTCCCTGAACCAAATTCAATGAGAATGTGGTTTTGCCTTTTTTGCCTTCCTATTCTCCCCCTCCCTTGCAACCACTTCCCCTTGCTTCTTCTACATGAGATAGTTTACCCTACCCTGTCTCTCCCCATCTCCTCTTGCCACTTTCCTCTCTCACCTCATAATTTCATCCCTTGAGTATTCTCCCTTCCCAACAAATTCAACCTATGCCCTCTATCCATATATAATTGTAACCATATACACACACATTCACATATGTATTCATGTGACCACACACCCTTCTTCCATTATTTTCATAGTGAGAAAGATATCATCAGTCACAGTTATTGTTTTCCATATAGGAATGTAAATAGTTCAACTTTGATAAGTTCCTTTTGATTTCTTTTCCCTGATTACCTTCTCAGGCATCTCTTGCTTCTTGTGTCTGGATGTCAAATTTTCTATTCAACTCTGTTTTTTTCCTCAAGAATGCTTGAAAGTCCTCTATTCCACTGAATGACCATATTTTCCCCTGAAACAAAATACTCAGTTTTGCTGGGTAGGTGACCCTTGGGTTCATTCCCAGTTCTTTTGCCCTCTGGAATATCATATTCCATGCCCTTCGATCCCTCAGTGTAGAAGCTGCCAGGTCCTGGGTTATTCTGATTGTGTTTCCACAATATTGAAATTGTTTCTTCCTGGCTGCTTGTAGTATTTTCTCCTTGATCTGGGGATTCTGGAACCTGGCTATAATATTCCTGGGAGTTTTCTTTTTGGGATCTTTTTCAGGAGGTGATCGTGGATTCTTTCAACCTCTATTTTGCCCTTTGGATCTAAAACATCAGGGCAATTTTCCTTGAGAATTTCTTGAAGGGTGACTTCTAGGTTCTTTCTTTGATCATGGCTTTCAGGTAGTCCAATAATTTTTAAATTGTCTCTCCTGGATCGATTTTCCAGGTCAGTGGTTTTTCCCATGAGATATTTCACATTGCCTTCTAATCTTTCATTTGTTTGGATCTGCTTAACAGCATCTTGATTTCTCATAAATTCATTAGCTTCCATTTGCTCCAGTCTAACTCTGAAGGAATGAATCTCCTCAGTGAACTTTTGAGATTCTTATTCCATCTGGCAAATTCGACTTTTTAAGGCATTCTTCTCCTCATTGCTCTTTTGGGCCTCCTTTGCCATTTGAGTAAGTCTATTTTTTAAGGTGTTGTTTTCCTCAGTCAGGCTGTTGACCCTCATTTCATACTTTTCCTGCATCCTTCTCATTTCTCTTTTCAATTTGTCCTCCACTTCTCTTATTTGATTTTTAAAGTCCTTCTTAAGGTCCTCTATGGCCTGCAACCTGCTCATGTTTTCCCCTGGGGCTTTTGGAGCAGGACTTCTGACCTCACAGTCCTTTTCCCCGCTCTATGCCCCCAAAATAGGAGTCTAGGGTTGCATTTTTCTGTTTCCTTTGCCTTGGCACGTTGCCACTTGATTACCTGACTTTTGGGCTTGTTGCCACACTATGGCTTTAAGACCAGACAGAGGAATTTTCTTCCGGAACGTGTGGGGGGCAACTTCCATTTCTGGCAAGCTGTAAACCCACCCACGACTTCCACCCTAGATCACAATCTAGATCCAGGGAGGTTAAAGCAAGAGCGATTACCCCCCAAGACTGATTGCTGGATCTCCCTACAATTAATTGCAGGCCAAGACTGGAGCTGCCTCTGAAAACTACAAAATGGTGTGTCTCCTCAGTGGCTTCTAGCCCCCAGGGGAGGGAGCCGACGCATTCCCCCCAAATACAGGTCCCAAAGTCCATAGGACACTAACCTCTTACTTTGTCCTAGGCATGTCTATGTTGATAATTCTGGAGTCGCCACAGCTGCTGGTGTTCTGGGGTTCCTCCAGCCGGCTGCTGGCCCTGCCGCCCTGGGGCTAAAACCTCGGCTCACTCAGACCTAGGCTCCGCTTGGCTCCGCTTCCTGTGCTCTGCGCCTTTCGTGCTGCCGGCTCCCAGACAGCTGCGCTGGTCCTTCCTGCAGGGCTGCTGGGCTGTCCTCAGTGGGAGGTTAGCCCCTCTTTGTCGTTCTGTGGGTGCTGGGGCTCCAGAAGTTGTTCAGAGTCCCCTTTTACATAGTTTGTGGGGAATCTGGGGGCAGAGTGGCTTGGATGAGCTGTTTCTACTCTGCCATCTTGGCTCCGCCGGTTTGCTATTTTTTAATCTTAGTTTTCAACTATTATGCCAGTAATGGTGATTTTTATTTATGTTTGGTACATATGGATGGATTAATTTATAATTTAAACTTTCTCTATCATCATCTTTTGAGTTGACATTTGAAGGACTTGCCACTCTTTTCAGATTCTGTTTTTTATACTCAAGGATAGTTTATCAGGGGTGAGGAACCTGCGACCTCGAGTCCTGATGTGGCCCTCTAGGTCCTCAAGTGCAATCCTTCGGCTGAATCTAAACTTCACAGAATAAATGTTTCTATGAAGGGGATTTGTTCTGTGAGGTTTGGATTCAGTCAGAGGATCACACTTGAAGACCTAGAAGGTCAAATGTGATCTCAAGGCTGCAGGTTCCCCACCCCAGGGCCGAACTATTTGCCCAGGATTAGTTAGGCCAGTCCTGAAAGCCTCCAAGCTTCAGGTCCATTCCTTGGCCAATGAATTTGCCAAGCTAATTAGTCTACATTGCTTGGGAATAAATTTCAGTGAAAGTTTCATGTTTCTTCTGATCCCTTCCTCTCACTTAAACAACTGCTCTTTGGGGCATCCTACTCTTCTTTGCATGTGACCAGCATAGCAAAGGTTTGCTTGTCAGTCTGGCACCCTCCACCTGTAGTGTGGAGGTAGTAATTCCTACCAGCTTGTGGATTTTAGAATAATTCCTGATCATTGATATTTCCCCATTTTCCCCTCAATCCCCTTCACCAGTTAAAAGGGCTATATAACAGTATCACAAAGACATCTTCAAAGTGACTCTACAATTTCCCCTCACCAAGAAAAAAAAAAATATTGCTCTTTGTCATCTTCAATATTATTGTTGTTATTTGGTTGTTTTCAGTCCCAACTCTTCATGACTCCACTGGGGATTTTCTTGGCAAAGATAATGGTGTGGCTTGCAATTTCCTTCTCAGTCTAACCCATTTTATAGTAAAGAATTGAGTCAAACAGGGCTAAGTGGCTTGTCCAGGGTCACACACCTAGTAAGTGTCTGAGGCCAGATTTGAACTCAGGAAGATGAGTCTTCCCGACTCCAGTCCCAGAGTTCTGTCCACTGAGTCACTACATTAGGAACCAAAATAGAGGCATTGTAGTGTAACATCTAAAACACTGGATTCATTTTCCAGAAAGCTTGGTTCTAGTCCTAACTGCTATTAAATAACTAAATCAGTCGATTAATAACCATTTATTCAGTACCTCCTGGGGACAGTGCTGTGTGTTGGAAATACAGATATAAAAAAAGGAAACAATTCAATGAGCCTACTACCTATACTTTAAAAATCTGTCATTTAGAAAAAAAGAATGGGCAGAATAATTCTGAGCACAAATCCCTAGGGTGTTGCTCTTGAGGGTGTTTTCCAATGTTAATGACATTGAGTCATTAACAAATGTGTAAGTCTGGCCAAGGTCCTTTTTATTATAAGGATTTGTTCTGTGGAGTTTGGATTCAGTTATAGGGCTGCACCCAAGGACCTAGAGGGCCACATGTGCCCTCAAGGCTGCCTGGTTCCCCACCCCTTATCTTTTCCATCTTCACCTTCCTAAGAGTAGTATATGAACCTTTTGGAAATGATTTGATAAAATCCAAATAAGCTGTATATAAGAAGAAAAGAAAGTAGAAAACCTTACACAAATAATGAACTCCTTGAAACCTAGAATACACAAAACAGAAATTGATCACTCCATTGAGACTACAAGAAATTTTAGAACAAAATCAAAAGGTTGAAAATTTAAGATATGTATTCAAGAATTTAATATGATAATTTAAGATATATGTGTATATACACACTAATATATACATATAACAACTGGTCTAGGGAGCAGGCTTAAGTGTCTTGCCCAAGGTCACACAGCTACTAAGTGGACGAGGCTAGATTGAACTCAGGAAGATGAGTCTTCTGACTCCAAGTCCAACACTTTTTCCACTGAGCCACCTAACTGCACATCAGAAAGAATAATGCTAGGGAGGAAATAGCCACAAGCAAACAAAACTTTGCAGTCCTAAAAGAAAGACTAAAAGGTAAAAACACGGGGCAGCTAGGTGGCTCAGTGAGTAGGAGCGCTGGCCTCGGAGTTGGGATGACCCGAGATCGGGTCCGGCCTCAGAAAATGAGCACCCACACATAGATAATGACTAGCCGTGTAACCTTGAGCAAGTTACTTAACCCCAGTTGCTTAAAAAAAAAAAAAAGGTAAAAACAAAAGAAAAATAAAGAGCCAGAATTTAAAGTAGTGCCTTAAATTTCCTCTAAAGACATTTGGAAAATGGCTGAAATATTTGTACCACGTGAGTATAATGGAAAATCATTGTACAAAAGAGATGATTTCAGAGAATCCTAGCTGTTATGTGCTGATGCAGAGTGAAGTAAGCAGAATGAGGAAAACAATTTATACGAGGACAGCAATGTACAGATAAACAACTTTGATGAAAGCATGCTACCCACCTCTTTAGAGAGAGGCAGTGGACTCAAAGTGTGGAAAGGGTCATAAAGATTTGGATGATGAACACTGTGGATTTGTTTTGATGATTTGCTTATTTGTGAAATTTGTAAGTATTTGTAACGAGCATAATCATTCAACACAAGTTTTTCATTTTTGTTCTCTTTGCTTCTTATAGGGAAGTAGAAGTCTAGCAGTAGTGATGCCAATAAAAAAAAAGATGGCCATTGGAACATTCTTTTTTAAATGAACAGAAAGAAACAGAAGGGTATTCAGAAGGAAGCAAAGACAAGTTGGACAATTTAAAAATCAGTCATATCCTATAAAATCTTGTGGATATTCATGTTTGGGTTTCACATAGTCTTTTTGTTTAATGTTACATATATATCTATGTATGCATGTATGTATGTACATATATATGTAAATATTCTTGCTTTAAGTTGGTTATTTAACAAAACAAAATTTTAGAAAAAAGATGGGAAAGAAGAATGGCATTATTTTTTAAGGAACTTGTTGCAAAGATTTTTCCCCAATTTCCTGTTTTGTTTTTACTTTTACTAAATTAAATTTGTTTCTGCCAAAACTCTTAAATTTTATAGAATCAAAATTTCACATTTCGTCTTGTTTAATCCTTCTTATACTTGTTTAGTTAAAATTTTTCTGTGTATAGGGCCATAGATCCAAAACATAATTTCTTCCTTGCTTTTCTAATTTGTTTGATGTGACTGTCTGGTGTGAGGTATTGGTCTAAACCCAATTTCTACCAAATTACTGTGTAGTTTTTCTAGCAGTTTGTTTAATAGTGAATCTTTTCCCAGTAACTAGATTTTTTTGGGTTTTTGCTAACCCAAACATTATGCAACTGTGTTTGTTTGCTTGTGTGTGTTGTTCAACTAATTCACCTTTCTTTTTACTTTTTTTGAAAAATACTTTCCAGTTACATGTAAAACAATTTTAATACCCATTTTTTAAAATTTTGAGTTCCAAATTCTTTCTTTCCCCCCGCCCCGGTTGAGAAGGCAAGCAATTTAATATGTTATATATGTATAGTCATGCAAAACATATTTCCATATTAGTCATGTTGTGAAAGTAAAGACAAAAAAGCCTAAGAAAAATAAAGTTAAAAAAGTATGCTTCAATCTGCAATCGGACCCCATCAGTTCTTTCTCTGGAGGGAGATATAATTTCTTATAAGTCCTTTCAAATTGTCTTGTATCATTATATCGCTGAGAATAACTAAGTCATTCACAATTAATTTTGCTGTGATTTTATCCACTGTTCTCCTGATCTGCTCACTTCACTGTGCTTAAATTCCTATAAGCCTTTCCAAGATTTTCTGAAATCATCCTGCTCATTGTTTCTTATAGCACAATGATATTCCATCACAATCATATATGACAATTTGTTCAGCCTTTCTGCATTTGATGGGCATCCCCTCAATTTCTATTCTTTGCCACCACTAAAAGAGCTGCTATAAGTATTTTTGTGCATATAGGTCCTTTTCCTTTTTTTCACATTTTTATAATTCAGACCCACTATTACCAGGTCAAAGGGATGCATGGTTTTATAGCCCATTGGGCATAGTTCCACACTGTTCTCCAGAACATTTGGATCAGTTCACAACTCCACCAACAATGCATCAGTGTCCTGATTTTCTCACATCCTCTCCAACATTTCTCTTTTTTTCTGTCATGTTAGCCAATCTAATAGGTTGCACCTAAGAGTTGTTTTAATTTGCCTTTTTCTAATCAATAGTAATTTAGAACATTTTTCTCATATAACTATCAGTAGCTTTGATTTCATATTCTTTGGTCATTTATCAATTATGGATTGACTTGTAGTCTTAAAAAATTGACTCTTTTCTCTATAGATTTGAGAGATGAGGCCCTTATGTGAGAAATTTGCTATAATATTTTTCATAGTTATGATTACTGTTTATTTTCCTTCATCCTTTTATCCTCTCTTTCTCTCTCTCTCTCTCTCTCTCTCTCTCTCTCTCTCTCTCTCTCTCTCTTTCTCTCTCTCTCTCTCTTTCTCCTTCCACCCTGTCACTCCTCAAAAGTATTTAACTTCTTACCACTACATCCCCCAAGCCACCCCCACTTCTATCACTACCACCCCTGCCTCTTATTCATACCCCCCTCCCTGTTGGGTAAAATAGATTTCTGTACCCAACTGAGTATATGTTCTTCCCTCTTTAAGCAAATTCTGATGAGAGTAAGGTTCAAGTGTCATCTGCCACTCCTCTCCATATTCCTCTTCTACTTCTTCCTTTCCCCATCCCTCTTTTTCACCTTTTATTTGTATTTCTTTTAGATATCATCCAATTATAATTATCCCTCTTTCTCACCTTTTAATTTTATTTTTTATATATCATCCCATCATGGTCAACTCACAACCATGTTTTCTGTCTATGTACACTCCTAATTCTCCTAATAAGGAAAAAGTTCTTAGGAGATTCAAATATCTTCCCCTGTAGGAATGTAAACAGTTTGACTTTATTGAATCCTTTATGGTTTCTCTTTCCTGTTTACCTTTTTATGGTTCTCTTGTATCTTGTATTTGAAAGTGCAGTTTTTCTATTCAGCTCTGGTCATTTTATCAGGAATGTTTGAAAGTTTTCTATTCCATTAAATGTCCATTTCCCCAAACCCTGAAATATTTATTCAGTTTTATTGGGTAGTTGATTCCTGGTTGGAATCTTAGTTCCTTTGCTCTCTGGAATACCATATTCCAATCCTTAAATCTTATTTGATCCTGACTGTGGATCCACAATATTTGAATTGTTTCTTTCTGGCTGCTTGCAGTATTTTGTCCTTGAACTGTGAGCTCTGGAATTTGGCAATAATATTCCTGGGAGTTTTCATTTTGGGATCTCTTTTACAAGGTGATTAGTGGATTCTTTCCATTTCTATTTTACCCTCTGGTTGTAGGATATCAGGGCAATTTTCCTTGATAATTTTTTAAAGATGAGGTCTAGGCTCCTTTTTTGACATGGCTTTCAAAAAGTTCAATAATTCTTAAATTATCTCTCCTGGACCTATGTCTAAATGAGTTGTATTGATCCTTATGAAATATTTCACATTTTCTTTCATTTTTCATTCTTTGGGTTTTGTTTTATTATTTCTTAATGTCTCATGGAGTCTAATCCTCGATTAATTCTGATTGTTAAGGAAATCGTTTTCATCAGTGAGCTTTTGTACCTCCTTTTCCATTCAACCAATTCTGATTTTTAGGTGTTCTTTTTTCAGTGAATTTTTGTACATTTCTCCCTGCATTTAGCTAATATTACTGTTTAAGGAATTCTTGTCCTTAGTGGATTGCCTCTTTTATAATTTGGCCTATTCAGTTTTAAGGTGTTATTTTCTTCAGCATTTGTGTGTGTGTGTGTGTGTGTGTGTGTGTGTGTGTTGTGTGTGTGCACGTGTATGTGACTCCTTTACCAAGCTATTGATTCTTTTTTCATTATTTTATTGCATAACTCTCATTTATTTTCCAAATTTTTTCTCTACATCTTTTATTTGATTTTTAAAATTCTTTTTGGAGCTCTTCCAGGAATTCTTTTTCTGGGCCTGGCACTAATTCACATATTTTTTGAAGCTTTGAATGTGACTGTTTGACTTTGTCTTCTTCTGAGTTTATATTTTCACCTTTCCTTTAATCATAGTACCTTTCTATGGTTGGGTTCTTTTTCTGTTGTTTGCTCCTTTTCCCAGCCTATTTCTTGATGTAACTTTGTATTAAGTATGGGCTCTACTCCCAGAGTGGAGGGGCCACTGTCCCAAGCTTCAGGTTTTTCATGCTTTTATTTTCAAAGCTGGTTCTTCCAGGGTGGTATGAGCTAAGGAGTGGTGTGGTTAGTGCTCTCCTGGTCTGTGAGCTAACACAAGTACTCTCTTCCATTGGAACGGTAACCAGGGTCCCTGCTCCTGTATAGCTACATACTCTAGTGTGCTAGTGTTCCTCCTCACCCTGGAACGACAACCCAGAACTGTTTATGATTTCATTAGAAATATACAGGAAAGCTGAGGATTTTTGTGGATTTATTTTATATCCTGCAGCTTTGCCAAATTTATTCACTGTCTCAAGTAGTTTTTTACTTGATTCTCTAGGATTCTCTAAGTATATCATCATATCATCTGCAAAGAGTAATAACATAGTCTCTTCTTTGCCTAATTTGATTCCTTTGATTTCTTTTTCTTCTCTAATTGCTACCGCTAACATTTCTAGTGCCAGATTGAATAAGAGGGGTGATAGTGGACACCCTTGTTTCACTCCTGATCTTATTGGAAATGCTTCTAGCTGTAATGGAAATGCAAATTTAAAGTTCTTACCTGCCACTAGGCCCTTTGATAGGCTTAAGAGACTCTAAGAACCTTTCTTTATTTGAAAATATACTCTGCCCCCTAATAGGCTGAATGTGGTCACATAGAGCCTGTGGCAGGAGGCTTAGTTTTCAGGAATGCCCACACCTTGGTGTTGCGTGATTGGGCAGTGGGTCAAGAGGGTGGTTATATTCTCTGACCCAGGAGAAGGAAGGCTATATATCCTGATGTGAGGCTTTGCTTTGGGGGTCACTTTTGGGGGTCACAATAAGTATTGTGTGATTTGACCAGAAGAGACTCTGGGCAGCCGTTGAGAGCCTCCCCCCCACTCCCTCCCCCGGCTTTGAAAACCCAGATGTTGATGCTTCCCTCTCTGGTTACTGTGATTTGGTAAGTATGTAATGGCTGGACAGTTTGGAAGCCTGTCTGCTTGATACGTTTCTCTGTCTTGTAACTTCTGTATACTCTGAAGTTTGGGGTGCTGACCTTTTTCCCCTGAACTAGGTAAACGATAAATATTTGATTGATTAAAGTAAGGTTGTTAACCCATTTTGAGTTGTTTTCTTTAGAAAAGCAGATCTAAAAACCTGTGTTGGCAGCCACCCTGGGGATGCTGGGGTGCTTGCTGCTATACTAGCTTATCTCCATTCCGTATAATACTTGCTGATGACTTTAAATAGATGCTACTTATTATTTTAAGGAAGGCTCCATTTATTCCTATACTTTCTAGTGTTTTTAATAGGAATGGATGTTGTACTTTGTCAGTAGCCTTTTCTGCATCTATTGACATAATACAGAACTACATATGAGCAATACAACAGTGCCCTGCACCCAGTGTCAGCAAAGGGTCAAAGAGCCCCTGTAATCTTTTGACTAATTGTCCCAAGACCCTTACCATCTGTAGGGCTGAGAGCTCCAGAAACCACCTCTGCAAATTCAGTGGCCCCAAGGCCTGATGCAGCCTGTGCACCCTAGTGAGACAGACCTTTCTTGCCAACTTTATAAGTTTTCTTGGGCTGGGAAATTGTTTTACCCTGTCATTTTTGTTGGTTCTGCCACTCCAGAATTTGTTTTGAGGTATTATTTTAACGATTGGGAGGTGAATTTTGGAGAGCTCAGGCAAGTCCCTGCCTTTACTCTGCTATCTTATCTCTATCTCTACTACCTATTACTGTTCAACCTCTCTTTTTTAAATTTAGTACAAAATAATTTTAATGATTACTGATTAGTACAGTTTGATATCTATTATGGCTGGACCCTATTTTTTTTAATAAACTTGAGATTCTTAAATTTTTTTTCCTCTAGATGCATTTTGTTATTATTTTTCATAGTTCTATAAAATATTCTTTTTGGGTAATTGTGTACAATTCTCCATAAGTAAATAAGTTAGTTCAT
This sequence comes from Gymnobelideus leadbeateri, assembly GCA_011680675.1. Taxonomy (NCBI): domain Eukaryota; kingdom Metazoa; phylum Chordata; class Mammalia; order Diprotodontia; family Petauridae; genus Gymnobelideus; species Gymnobelideus leadbeateri. Next base: position 134,662 of record WOXC01003797.1, on the reverse strand, counting down.
ATTGTTATTTTTTTTATATCGACTTGACCTAACCATGAACAATCAATGTTTCTCCAATTATATAGATCTGTCTTGATTTCTGAAAAGAGTGTTTTATAATTAGGATCATATAGTCCTTGGATAAATGTTGATAGATAAACTACCAAATATTTTATAGCTTCTGTAGTTATTTTGAAAGTATTTTCTCTTTTTCATTCTTGCCTTCTGTTGGTTACATATAAGAATACTGATGATTTATATGGATTTATCTTTTATCCTACAATTTTGGTGAAGTCATTAATTATTTTTATTAGTTTTTATTGGCTCTTTCATACCCTCTATATATATCACATGAAGAAGAAAAGTCAAGGATTTTTTTCTATCTTTATTCCTTTATTTTCTTTTTCTCATAGCTATAACTTGCAATTTTAGCACTATGTCAAATAGTAGTGATAGTTGTCATCCTTTTATTTTTATCCTTGATTTTAATGTAAAGGCCTCTAATTTTATTCCATTATATATCATGTTTGCTCCTGTATTTAGGCACATACAATTTACTATATTAAGAAAAGTTCTGTTTATTCTTATGATTTCTAGAGTTTTTAATAGAAATGAGTGTTGAATTTTGTCAAAAGCTTTTTCTGAATCTATACTCATATGATACTTATTATTTATATTATGATATGACATAACATGATATGATTATGTTATTTTTGTAGACTTAACTTTTGTTGAACCAACTTTTGCAATTCTGGTAGGTACTAAATCTGATCATAGTATATACATTTTCTATATATTTTTGTAGCCTATTTATTAACATTTTACTTACATTTTTCATCAGTGTTCATTAGGATATTGGTTTCCTATTTTATTTTCTCCCCTTTCATTTAGATATCAGGACAGTATTTGTGTCACAGAGATTGGAAGGATGCTTTCTTACCATTATATACAATTTATGTAGTATTAGAATTAATTTTCCTTTGAATGTTTGATACAGTTCATTTGTGATTCCACCTGGTCTTAGAGTTGTTTTCTTTGGGAGTTAATATACGGCTTGTTCCATTTCTTTATTATGGTATTGGGTTATTTAGTTTTTCTTATCTTATTACTATAGGTAATTTTAAAAGCATTCATCTCTTTCCACTGTGCTAACAATTTTGTTAGTATGTAATTAGGCAAAATAATTTCTGATAATTTCCTTTATTTCCTCTTCGATTTTTGTAAATTTTTCTTTTCTTTTTCATTTTTTACATGATTTTCCTTTTTAAAAAGCAGGTTAATTGACCCATTTATCCATTTTATTAGTTTTTTTCTTTTAAGAGTTTCTACTTAGGGGCAGCTAGGTGGTGCAGTGAGTAGAGTGCTGGCCCCAAAGTTGGAGGACCCGGGATCAGTTCTGGCCTCGGAAAATTAGCACCCACTCATAAAAATGATTGGCCATGTAACCCTGAGCAAGTTACTTAATCCCAATTGCTTTACAAAAAAAAAGTTTCTACTTCTATTTACCCATTTGATAATCCCTTTCCTTGCGATTTTATTAATCTCTTTAATTTTCACAATTTCTACTTAGTTGATTTTTTTAGTTTTTATTGCATGCCCAATTCGTTGATTTGTTCTTTATATCTCTCTTCCTCTGTATTTTTAAAAAGCATTTAGAGATGCAAATATTCTCTTCAGAATTTCTTTAGCTTCATCCTATGTTTTGATATATCATTGTAATTTCTTAGATGACATTTTTTTTACAGTAATTGTTCTCTGTCCCACCAGTGTTTTAGAATTACATGTCTATCTCCATCTACTTTTTAATTCTTCATGGGCCTTTTATTCATGTAATTTTATTGCACTATGATTTGTACACAATGTGTTTAATATTTCTGTTTTTCTCTTTTTGGTGAGGTCTTTATGTCTCATTGCCATTCAGGGGGTAAAAATATCATATTCACCTGACATGTCTATAAATTCCTTTCTATTGTTATTTAGTAACTGCTAGAGAGCTATCGTTTTTAATTTTTCTAAAATTCTACTTAGGTATCCCTAATTTCTTTCCTTTTTCCTTTTGTTTAAATTGTCTGGGTATAAAAAGGGTACAACATTAAAGTTCCTTGCTGTCATAATTATTTTTTAATGTTTTATTGTTATTTTTTTGTTTCTGATATTACCATAGTTATCCTCAAGTATCCTTTCTCCTCCTGATTCTGGAGAGCCATCCCATATGACAAATATTAATATTTTAGAGAGGAAAAAAATAATCAGCACAAATTATCAATACACTGCAAAAGTCCATATATATGTTCAATGTATAAGAACTGTGTTCCTTCATTAATGAAGGAGTAGGTTGGGAGTTATCTTCTCATAAAGGAAGAATCTTTATTATTCAACTTTTGTTTGATCTTTATAATTTTGGCACATTTACTTTTTTTTTTTTTTTGCCTTTTGGAGGGCAGTTGGGGTTAAGTAACTTTGCCAAGGTCACACGGCTAGGTTTTTTTTTGTTTGTGTGTGTGCGTTAAGTGTCTGAGGCCGGTTCTGAACTCAGGTCCTTCTGACTCCAGGGCCAGCACTCTACTTACTGCGACACCTAGTCGCCCTGGCACATTTACTTTTGATTTTCTTTTTTGGTGGGTAGTTGTTCTTTCCATGTACAGTGTTACAGTCACTGTTTAGATTATTTTCCTGGATCTGCTTGCTTCATTCTGCATCAGTCCATATTGCTCTTTCCACATTTCTCTGCAATCCTCTCTGTACCAGAGGCAGCTAGTGAGTAGAGCATTGGACTTGGAGCCAAGAAGACCCAAGTTCAAATCCAGTCTCATACACTTACTAGCCTTGTCCCTCTGAGCAAATTTCTTAACCTCTATTTACCTCTGTTTCCTTATCTATAAAATGAGTATAATAATAGCACCTACCTCTCAGGGTTGTTAGGAGGAGCAGATGAGATAATACTTGTAAATTGGTACATAGTAAGCACCATATAAATACTATCTTATCAATCTATCTATCATTATCTTCATTATCATGTTCACATGCATAATTTCTTATAGTATAATAATATTCCATTATATTCATTTACCACGGTTTGTTAACCATCCCCTAACTGATTGTTATCTACTTTGTTGCCATTTCTTTGCTATCACAAAAAGTGCTGCTATAAAGTATATGGAGACTTTCTTATTGTAGATGACATTCTTGAGCTATGAGCCCAGAAGTGGAGTCTGTGTTTTAAAGGGTATGGACATTTTAGTCACTTTTTTTTACATAATTCCAAATTCTTTCCAAAACGTACCATTTCTCAGTTCCACCAGTAATGTATTAGCATCTCTATCCTTCTCAACCCCTCCCCATTGACTGTTGCCATTTGATGCCAACTTTATAATTTTACTATTTCTTTTTTCAATTCAATTAATTTTTTCTTTAAGTATTTATATATTATGCTATAAGGTATATTGATATTAATTTTTTACCTATGCTGCCTTTAAGCATCATATAATTTCCTTGCTCATCTCTTTTTATCCTATTTGTGTTTACTGTAGCCTATCTGTAGCCTCCTGCTTTCTGGAGTTTAGTTTCCTACCAGCAAAACCTATGTGGATATTTTGGTTCAAATGTATTTCTTGTAAACAACATATTCTCATCTTCTGCTTTCTAATCCACTTATGCTATCCTCTTCTGTTTCTTTTTTTTTTTTTTGATGAATTCATCTGATTCACATTCACAAGCTTTATTGTTAATTGCATTTTTCCCATCGTGTCCTCATTTATTTTTTCTTCTCTTTGCTGTCAACTCCTTCTTTAAAAGGAAAGAGAACTTAATTTTATTCTTGAGCATCTCTCATGTCTTCTGACCTGACTTCCCCTGAATCATTTTACTTCATGGGATCCTACTCATCTTTCCTCTGAGCCCTTTGAAATCTGCTTTCTCAAAGTCTTGGGTGCCATATTTTCCTTCTCTATCACAAATTCTTGAATAGAGAGATCACTTCCCACAAGGATTTCCATATTTTCCACCCCAGTAACCAGTTAGCAAGAATCAGATCCAGAATAGAATTATACTAAGGCAAATCAAGAATCTTTTTAGTTTTTCTGCCTTTTGGTAGGTAGAGAACATCAGCATATGTTTTCATAAGTCTCCCCTCACTACTATATCATGCCTCTTCACCATTCTTGTGATATATTTGTCAAACTCTTCATCCATATCTTCTTTCTGTATGGATAGTCTAAAATATACTTCAGTGACACAACCACTTCTATTTCTCACTCCTTTGACTTTTACCCAAATACTATCTGCCATGCCTTCCTTTGCTCCTTCCTGGATTTCCTCATGCATGTGTCTTCATACTATACAATTCTAACCCATCTCTAAACAGCCATGGTCTACTCATGAAGTTTTAGTGATACCTATGAGGTCAGATTTGCCTCATTGCATTACAACCTTTACTGCCTTTTATTTGTTACCTGAACTTGGACCTTTGTTTAGATATGCTCATACAAATTCAACAAACAAAGAACATTTTACAAAGTTCTCAGTAACTGTCACATACCTAGTGCCTTCAAGGCCTCTCCTAATGAAAGACAACGAAGAAAGAATGAATACTAATATTAAGCTTAAAACTAACAAAAAGTGGGTAAAAAGGAAAAATGAGCTTCACCTGTCTAAGGGAACTAGAACACATGCAGATTAGGGATTTAGGATTCACTGAAGGTCAAGCCTTCATCTTACGGTAAGAAGTAAAATTGTCTTAGTAGAAAATTCCATGAGTGCTTCTAATACACAGGATAACCTGTTCGTGCCTAAAATGGATTCCATAGCAATTGTCTAGTGCTATCCAAGTGGAGGACTAGATCAGCTTTCTCCACTGGTCCCTACAACACACAGCCACCTTGTCTTTCTCCAGGATATCCCTACTAAACCATAGGCTGTTTCAAATGGGTGTCTGAATTCAGCCACCAAGTAAACAAACTTAGATAAACTTTGAACATGTATGGTTCCCAAAATAGGATTAAGCACTTGGGACTTAATGGAATCTGCATCTCAAATCCTGAGATAGCTCCCAAGCCCCATGACCCAGGTGGGCTTACTTTACCAGAGGCTTTTCCTCTTGGCTCAAGCAAACCTACATTCATTCTATACAATAAAGGAGTAGGCCCCTTCTGTTATACTATGGGGTTCATTATGCCCTCCCTCTGGGAAAAATCTTTTCAAATGAGCTCAGCTATGGCTCCATCTGTAGCACTTTTTTGGAAGGGATTAACAGAGTCCCTTGCATAAAACTAACTATTCACTCTACCAAGTAGTAGATATCAGATATAGGACAGCTATTAATTTCTTCCATCACAAAAGAAATACCTACATCCAAAAGATTCATAAGCACTTGTTAACAAGAATGAAAAAGGGAACAGTAATATACTTCTATTATATTCTCCCAGGAGCTAAGGACTATGAGCGACATCTGAACACATTTAACTTTAATTTTAATCAGTATTATCTGAGTAGCCCTTCAGGCTTCCAGGCCATGGCTTCTCCTTTCAGGTTCCCCGGGTGATTCTGTTGGTGGTCATTCCTACCTCACAGGTTCAGGAAGCTGCAAGACACTGGAAACTGCCAGTCAGCACCCAGGCACTCATGACTCATATTCATGGGATTATTTCCAAGGCTGGAAGCATCAGGTCATCTGCAGAAAAAAAAAAAATTCGAAACACAAGAGGCATCTATGGACTTTTCTGAGGCTGACTTAGGTCAGCACATGATCCCACAGGCACATGCAAGTAGCTGCTGGGGAGGGGGAAAGTCCGAGGCCAGATTTGAATTCAGATATTCCTGATTCCAGGCCCAGCACTCTATCATTGCACCACCAAGATACCTCATAGTTTGTGAGGCCCCACTATTAACAGTCAGCCAGTTGAAGCATACATCTATTAGCAAAACTATTTACTGAAGATGCCTTAACACTTACTAGTGGTGTGACCATGGGTAAGTCACTTAGCCTGCTTAACCTTAGTTCTTCATATGTAAAATCAGCTGGAGAAGGAAATGAAAACCCAATCCAGTATCTTTACCAAGAAAACCCTAAATGGGTTCAGGAAGAGTTTGGACATTACTGCAATGACTAAACAACAAATAAACATTCCCTTATAAACTCAGCACACAATATTCTACTTCAGATTTACACAGACCATGCAGTGATAGTAAGACACAGGTGTAGGTAATAATATATGTAGCTGAGCAGCTGTTACCACTCCAGCACTATAGGGCACCCATGACCTTTCTTTCTTCATTGAGTCTTCATAAAGCTGCCCCTTTAGGCACAGCATCTCTACTTGGATGGGTTGTTCAGCTCTCCTCCCAAGTTTGCTACTCTGGAGCCAAACTCCTAAGTCCATGGCTAGGAATATTCTTGTCTGTATTGAATGTGGCACTTTCTCCTCAAATGTGTCCTAAAATCTATAGAACTGACTCTCCCTAATAGTTGTATATCTTCTAGGTGGCTAACTCTGCTTCTATCAGGACTGATCATGAAGGAAGTGGGTTGGGGAAGGGAGGAAGAAGAGGAGAGAAATGTCCTTGAAGAGCTGAACATCCCTGTGACTGCTTACCCTCTTTGGCCATCTCTTCTCCATTGCTGGACTACATAAAGTCCCCAGATTGTGACCCATTTTGAGCCTAGTAAAATTTCATTGCCACTTCTGAGTCATTCGGAGAGAAGTGTTCATGCTTCTATGCTGGTCTTTGCATGTTCTAACTATAAGAAGCACTTGAACTTTTGCCATTAAAACTCCTCTGGAGTTTTATAATTTATCCTAGTAAATTATTACTCAACTCATACATTTTCAGGCTGTTATTAAATTTAGGTTTCCAGTTCTCAGATTAAGTTTGAGTTCCCCAAGGTAAAAATCCAAGGCTTCTCCATTAGATACTTAATGCATGTTGTCTGCTTTAAAAACAAGGAGAAGGGTAATGTGACCCAATTTGGGGGAATTGAAATGATGCCATTTGTACTGAAGTGTTATGTTACATTACATCATTGTGTCATACCACACACATTTGATAAGGGAAGACATAACGCTTTTTGATAGATTCTTTTATACAAGAACTCTATGGGTCAAAAAGAGCTGTTTTTCATTTAATAACTGAAATATACAGGTGCTAATTTAGACCATATGTCGGTCAATGTAAAAATATGTTACTCCATGGTGGAGTTGTAGTTTGTGTATAATTTTCCTGAAAGGAGAATATTTTGATTAATGTATCTAAACACTAGTTAATTTCAACTGCAGAAATCAAATGCCATTACTTTAAAAAAAAAACAAAACTTGTTGCAAATTGTCTTAAGGCTGTCATTTTTCCTATTCTTCACACACTCCCAACTTCTGAAACAATCTAAAGACTAGCTCATTGGAGAAACATATTGGTCATTGGGAAAGGTTAAAGTAGGACTGAAAGCAAAAGTAACCTCCTTATGAAATGTGCCTGAGGTGAGATTGTTAGTGTTTGATACAAATGACTGAATAATTCAAATTTTTCTGTTCTTTTATTTATTATCTTCTAAGAAAGTAAAAAAAAATCCTCAGAAGTAATATATGGAGATTTACCTTCACAATTAAATACATATTTGCATCAAATGGTTAAGTATCCATATGTTTGTTCATATGAGTGTGTGATTGTGTATAGAAATAAGTACATATGTGTGTGTGTGTATGTATATGGAACAGTATGAACTTTGATAGAGTTTTGATCAATGCTATTCAAATTCATCTTGTTACTTTATAATCATTGTGATATCCTTAGACAAAATAAACACTAAATAACCTTCACCATGTTATTTGTCATGTCACCGCTCATTGTTTTCAGACCTCCCCACTTGAACTTTCTCCATTTTTGTGTCCATGACCTTCATTCATGTGGAATGTGGCTCAGTCTAGTGGGACAGTGTGCTGGGTTGGGATTCAGGAAAGACAGCCAAGCAAGCAATTAATCAGCAAGAATTGACTAAGTGTATAATAGGTGCTGGATACTGAGGGGAAAGTGTGTTCCAGGGAAGGTCCCAGCATGTTGGATGTAATCTCACTGAAGGAATTGGGGGAGGGCATGGACAAGGATCATACAAGGTGAGATGTTGTGAATAGGTCACAATTTACTGTTGGAAGGAATTCCCAAATTAATGAAATCATAGATGCATTGTAGTATTGAAATATTGAAGTTAAGTCTTTTCTGCTGTTATGTAGAATCAACCCTAATACTACACATTTTAGGGTTACTAGTATTACCATGCGATGCATCACCCTCATACCTAATACACCATCAGACAAATATTTTCTAAGTATTCAATACATGTAAGGCACTGTGCCAGATACCAAGAGGACAAAGATCCATCTAAATAGTCCTTAATTGGCTGAGGATTGGGGCTAAGACATGGACACAGTAGGCACGTGCACAATAATGTGTGGAGAGAAAGTTCGTTAACAGGAAAGTCTCTTCTTAGGAGACAGGTATCACTTCAGTGTAAGCCCTTTCAAGAAACAGGGATTTTTCGAGGGCTGAAGAGTTGCACTTCGGAAATGGGCCACAGCCAACACAGAGATATAATAGGCAGGAGATAGAATTTTGATTCTAGGAATAGGCCAATAGAGGAATTCACTTTCCTTGGACCATGGCAGGTGTAAAGGGGAATGATGTGAAGCAAGTCTGGAAAAAAAAAGTTGGTGCCACGATGAGAAGGGTTTTACATGCCAAGGTTTTATTTTAGCTGGGAGGACATAGAGGGCTACAGAAGGGTCTTAGTCAAGGCCCATGTTTAGAATTGAGTTTTTGGATGCTTCATTGGGCAGCTATGTGGGAGATAGATTTGGAGAGGGAAAAGGCTTGAAGCCAGAAGTCCAATTTAGGAGAATGTCAGAGTCTAAGTGGGAGGTGATGAAACCTTGAACAAGTTGGTAGCTGTATGATTAAACAACACTAAACAGTTGTGACTTTTTAAAAGGGTTGGGAAGAAGGGTTTGTAATCAGAAACATTTAATTAATTTTGATAGCAGAACTTTATATTTCCATCTCTTAGTGTTTTATACATTTTTGGTCGGGATGTGGTGTATAGCAATTCCATTATGAAGAATTCTTACACTGATAGAGATTGTTTGTGACACATAGGCAAGGGAGAGTGGTTGTTACCTTTGGTTTTTTTTGTTTGTTTGTTTGTTTTTTGGGTTTTTTTTGTGGTCATGGACCATCACTTTGGCAGTCTGGTGAAGCCTGTGGACCACTTCTCAGAATAATTCTTTTAAATTCATGAAATAAAACACATAGGCTTACAAAAGAAACCAATTATATTGAAATAGTTAACAAAAGTGTTAAAAGACAAGATCGTAGACCTCAGGTTAAGAGCCCTTGTCTTAGAAAGTTATCCAGAACACTTGCCTGTGCCATAGCTAGGATTAGTCTAGAGATGTATCTTCCTATCTCCAAGGGCATCCCCCAAACTTGTATCCTACACTTGCCTCCCCTACCTCTAACAAGGGAGATTTTTTGCTTTATTGCCTGGAGACCAAGGTATCTATGCATCTAGGAGCATGGAGCATGAGACCTGTAGTCAGGAAGACCTGCGCTCAAATCTGGCCTCAAGCCCGTAGGAACTGTGTGATCCATTCTGTCTATCCAGCTCCCTTAGTCCTTTGTTCCTCTCTCACATATATTATTTGCATTGTAGATATAAGTCAGATTATATATGAAGAATCTTACATTTTGGACCATATGAAGCTATTTTACAAAGGTAGCATAATTCCCAGGAAAAATAGTGACCTATGAAATCAGTTTTATGGTTGTGTCCCTGATTGTTATTGCATATAGTGGATATGATTACAAATCATTATTGTTGGCAAAAATTTGCATTCCTGTGGTTGTAAAAGCATCGTGACTTCTTGTTTTTCAGTCGTTTCAGTCAGGTCTGACTCTTCGTAACCCTATTGGGGGTTCTCTTGGCAAAGATACTGTAGTGGTTTGCCATTTCCTTCTGCAACTCATTTTACAGATGAGGAATTGAGGCAAACGGGGTTAAGTGACTCACCCAGGGTCACACAGTTAGTAAGTGTCTGAGGTCAGATTTGAACTCAGGGAGATAAGTTTTCCTGACTCCAGGTCTGGCACCCTATCCAATGCACTATGTAGTTGCTAGTATCATGACTTACTTTAAGCCTTTAAATAAGAAAAAAAAAAGACAAAGAATATAATTTCATGGTGAACCCTGGATGTTTTATACTATGTAGAATGCTGTAATTGTAGGAAGTTCTGTTGGAGTTGTTCAATCATCTTTAATTCAGTTTGTTGTTTATCTTTTGATATAAACTTAATACTTTATATTATGGGAGTAGCTACTCAGCCAACACGCATTTATTAACTTCTTCATGCCTTCCATGAATTATGCTAAGCCCTGGGCATAAAAAGGAAGGTGTGAACAGTCTTCTGTCTTCAAGGAGCTCTCATCCCAATGAGGGAGACAACAGGTGTCTATAGTATCTATCTGTCTGTCTGTCTATCTATCTATCCCCATATATACATATATTTTATATTAACATTACTATATTAATTAACATAATTATGTTTTATTTATATATGCATAAATGTATATATACACATACACTCACATTGATAGAAAGCAGTTTCAGTGGCTTATGAATGAGCTTCTGAAAGGATTTGGAAAGCCCCTTCCTTTAGAAGGTGTGATCTGAATTGAGTCTTGAAAGAAACTTGGGAAGCTATAAGACTGAGGAGAACAGGGAGAGGATTTTATGCATCAGGGAATAATCAGGGTAGGATTGAGCCTCCAGAATTGTCATTTTTATCAGTTAGATGTGAGGATAAAAAATTATTTCAGAGTATACAGTTTTATACAGGATATTCTAATGACTGTCTTCAGATCATGACTGTTAAGGGGGAAAAAGCCATTATCAAGGTGAATTATTACCCTAGAACAAGTTCTGTTATAGTTTCAGAGAAGAGACCTGAGGCCTAGATTTAGTCTTATCAGTTAAGACAATTCATGGCTTATAGAAAAAAATTAGACACAGAACACCATCAAAGGAAAGGAACATCAAAGATGTTACAGTTGTTTGTTCTGACTTCCTGGAATTATTTACATTCTGGTTATTAGCAGGGTTTGATGAAGTCTAAGTTTAAAATAACTTTTTGTGTTCTTGAGGCCACTTACTTTCTCCCCAAGGCAAAAAGCACTGCTTAACTAAGAATTAGAACTTTTTCTAGGCGGCACAGTATATAGAGTGCTTAACCTGGAATTACTAAGACTCTCATCTTTATGAGTTCAAATCACACACACACACACACACACACACACACACACACACACACACACACACACACACTCACACACTTGGAGGATAGTTTAACCTTAGCCCTAATTAGACATAAGAATCCAAATTCAGTCTTTTCTTCATGGGCTTATCTTCTTCATGCACCATAATTCTAACTTCAGGTTTTAAGGGTGAAGAGTCAATTAGAGAAAAAAGTAATAAAAATATAATCTCATACATGAATATAGAACTACAAAACCAGTGAACAAGGAGATGGCAATTCTTAGAATTATTCTGTTCTAATTTCCAATATTTCGGAGCCAAGAAGTTGGGACATGTAATGGCCACAAATTTAAAACAAAAACAAAATTCTATTAAAATAATCATTGGAATAATACTAAGATAATAAGATACTAATAATAAAGTATTCAACCCTTGCATTAGCAATTCCATGGGCTCAGGGATGTCTGATTGTTGTTAATAGTAAGATTCATCATTAGATGTTTGCAGCAGTCAGAGGATTTTGCTGTTTGAGCAAGATGAGGGATATAATTGAAGTAATATTAACAGTGTCCTATTAAGCCTGAGCCTAAGTCACAGACTGGCTGTTTCTGATTAGACAAAATTCCCTCAGCCCTGTTTGATTCCAGGTAAGGTCTTAAATAATTATTGGAAAACAAGTTCATACAGTAGAACTCCACATAATAAAAGGAATATTATCACCAAGCCCACAAACTAACAGGTAGGAAATTGTCCTACTAGAAGGGGAAATAATACTGTAAGGGAACTGAGTCAAGAATATTCTGCCATTCCATCTTCTCATCTCTCAGAAATCTAAATCCACCTGGCTTACTAACACTTGAAGGTGCAAAGGCAGCAATCCCTGTAGGCAGTTTTGGGCGTTTCCCCCTAAATGGTTGTCTCCTGACTTAGCAGCAGATTGCACATTTTTGCCTGTATTCAGTTTTAAATCAGTTTAAAGCAACAGTCCCCAAATTCTTCCAATTCATACATTGCATTATAAATTCACAATAAATAGCACTCATTGGAAACATTGATCATTCCTGCTCATTAAACTTAGGCTCTTCTAAAAAGCTTTTAGGTTTCTTCATTCCTAATATACTCTTCTGATGTAAGAGATATTCATTACAAATAATGAAATAATCACATTTTAGAATTTTACATGGAAACTGTATGCATAATAATTCACTTACAACTGGTTACAATTAGCCTACATGACTTAATAACCTTTACAGCAGAAGTCCTTTAAAGATGGGGTTTGTAGATCCAAAGTTGACTAGCAGTGAGCACGGTCTAGGCACAGAGATGAGATCCTGTGGCCTATAAGGCCACATATGACCTCAAGGCTACATGTTCCCCATCCTCGGGTCTTTGTGAGGTCTTTTCCTCAGAAGGCTTCAGAGTTATCTTTCGACTTTATTACTTGAAGTGGAGAATCTAGGCCAACAATGAGAATATAATAGTCATTAACCAATTCAACACACTCGGAGGTGTGAAACTGTTGTGTTACTTTGTCCAGTATTTTTCAGTATTCTATAACAATAAGAGTAACAAGAAACTCTAATGTATAACAATCGGTTTACCCAGTTAATTTCCATAGTTCCATAATAATCGATCGTCTAAATTCACCACATGAATCATTTAAATGCTATATAAGGAAACTTTTCCATTCATTCTCTCAACATTTCCATAGAAATACTATCCTTTCATTTGGCAGAGAGGAAAGAGCTGGGCACCTCTGTGAACCAGAGTCCTAATTATGCAAGTCTCAGCTTCAAATTCACAAAGCCTTCTCTTTTCACTCACCATATTTCTGTAACTTTCTCTTTCACAGAGCTAGTTAATAATATTTTCCATTTAAGGTTGGAATTTTTTAAAAGATGGCCATTTAAGCAGAGTCAGTGAGATCATAGATCTTCAGGTGACATATAAGATGGAATAATATAAGCTTATGGTAAAGCATTATTGTGGGCCACATTCCTAATTGAACCTGAAGAGACAGTAGCAGGTTTACATTGTGAAGCATGAACCCAGGTCCTTCTTATAGTACAGACATGGCTTCCTTAAACTCATCTGGAGATAGAACTGACAAATTTGGTTATAGTGATTCTGTATTCCTAAACCAAGGTGAATAGTTCTTTTAAATGGAAATCAGTAAAGTCTACTTGGATATAAGAGAATGGCCATATGCCATTCAGTGTAGAAGAAGCATTTAGCACAGATTTCCCAGTATTATTTTGCTGACTAACAGCAGTACTAAGTACTAAGTACTAACAGTACTAAGCATCTCCCATTGGTGGTATATGAAACCAAGCTTGTGGCAGTCAAATGAGAATGAGGGACAATGAGAATTTTCTCTCTGAAGGACAATATCCTGGATCATGGACAAAGAGGAAGAATAAAGGGAAGGTAGGGGGCAAATGAGACTATGAGTACATTCTTATAAGATGAGAGATCAGTACAAGAGATGACTAAATAAGCTATCTTCTTGAATAACAGTTCCAAAGCAGACACTGTCCTGAGACAAAAGAAACTCTGAAATAAGTCCCTAACCCAGGGAGTCCCCTAAATGACTTGCTTAAGAATTATTAATAATGCCTCAGAATTCCCATATTTGGTTTTCTGTCTGGGAACAGGAAGGATAAGTAAATCTCATTACCAAGGTAACCGTAGTTGGACAGAGATGTGGTTGAGATTCAAACATGTCCTGAATAGATAATACATTCAAGAACCAACAATATTACTACAGCCTTCTGATGGACATTAGTAAGACATTAGTGATGAGTAATTAACATTTTGCAGAATAACAGACTTCTGGAGACCAGTAAAACTTTGTAAATGCTATCTTCACCTAGAAAGGTTGAGAAATAGTGTTCAAGGTTAGCTGAATGTAACGAAACTAGAAAGCAAACAAACTGGGAAAAGTTATGAACATTGAGAAAAAAAGATACCAGCCACCTCCAGGTCTGTAAAATACTTCACAGTTGGAGGATTATCAGAAACCATGGAGCACAGATTGTTAATCATTGACTGACTGTGAATAACATGGCTGTTGATAACATCCAAGTGCTAGATATTAGGATAACCTTTCCCTAATCATTAGGACCTGATTCGATTGCTGGCAAAATAGGAGTGTTACATGACCATTCAATAAGTACAAGGATGCCGTGAGCCTTAATCTGTAAGTGATTCAATTGTTCCAAGTCATGTGACCCACAAGATGGAAGTCTAGTCGTTTGCACTAATCCTCAACACCTCTCAAAATTTCCCAGAATGAGAATTATGCAGTTGGAACATAATCATAGCAGTTTTCTTAGGTTAAAACTTGATGACTTAGTGGCAGAGAAGGCTAATTCTTGATCCCCACCACTCTCACTCAGTGTGTCCTCCTACACTAGCCCCTGTACTCTGGTAAGGCAGCACAATGGGATTCCAGGGTTTGTGCTCTGAGGTCCCTATAAGTAATTCCCCAGCACACCATGTATCCTGCTCTCACCCACCATTCTGTGGCAACAAACAATAGAATTCGAGTCTCCATGTGGAGTAGGTGAAGATAAAGAAAAGTAGAAGTGTGCTTTGACCAGGTGGTACCACATGGGGCAGGGTGACAGTTGGGATCACTTAAGACCCCTTAGAAAGTCAGGTGGGACAGGAACCAAAGCTGGTGAAATGTGAATTCCCCTGTATAGGAGAAGGCTTATATAGCTGTGAAGGTACAGTTTGGGGATGTGGGTAGAATTAACCATCAAAGGGGAAGAGGGAATCAGAAAGTGAGCAATAGGAGAAAATGAGGGAGGGGGATACAAAATTAGAAGAGATCTCAGAAGGAAGAAAATTCAGTTAAATACCTTGAGCAAAAGCAGATAAATTAACAGGGAAGCCATTAATAAATAACACAAGGCAATGTGATCTCCAGGATATCTAAATGAGTCGAAATATCCCTAAATAAATATTGTAAGAGAAAGGAAAATGAATCAACACTTGAAGAAGTAGAAGGGTGTAAAGATTCACAAGGAAGAGAGAGAAGCCAAATTTATAGCCCACAGAGCACAATAATTAGCAAAATATGAAAACAAAAACAAAAACCCTTAAATCCACAATAGCAAGTCTCTCTAAAAAAGACAAAAGAGAAAACAATCAGTTAAGAACACAAATACAGGGGTGGCTAGGTGGCGCAGTGTCTGCCCTGGAGACAGAAGGACCTGAGTTCAGATCCGGCCTCAGACACTTAAAGCACACAAAAACAAAAACCTAGCCCTGTGACCTTGGGCAAATTACTTAACCCCAATTGCCCTCCAAAAGGCAAAAAATAAAAAAAGAACACAAATACATAAAGTGACAATCTAGAAGAACAGAAGCAAAAATATTAAAAGAACATGATCTTTACTGAAACAAAGCATATAGATTTTTTAAATGTGATGTGTAGACAACTTTTAGGATCATGTGTCTCCCAAAAGAATAAAACTTATCAAAAATACTGAACACAGGTCACTAAGTCCAAAAGGGTAAATCTGAGCGGATTCCGGAGTGACGGAGCCCAGTGGAAGACAGAATGTGGCAGAATCCAGCCCAGGAGGTTGCCCAGAGTGTCCGCACAGGTCGAGCGCAGAGCGCGTGGGGTCCGCACAGCTCAGACCTAAGAGCAGGCAAGCAGACTACACCAGAGAGAGAAAAAGCCCCAGCCTGCAGACTTACCAAGGACGAATCGCAGTCATCTCGAAGAGGGAACGGATCATTGGAGCCAGGTAGGAGAGTCGGGCCCCCAGTGGAGAGAGTGGCTTCTCAGGCTGCATTCAGCCCCCAGCCTGGAAGTTTAGAAACTGCCTGCCTGTATAATACAGGGGCTGGAATGGCAAAGTAAATTCTAGCTGCTCAGATCCTCCCATCCCTCCTTCATGAAGCAGAAAACCCAAAGATAAGTCTCCCACCCAGATTGAAATCCCAAGTTAATGGAAATAGCCTCAGGCTTGAGAATCTCCAAGAAAGGGTGTAACTGAGACAGCCGGGAATCTGAAGAGAAGAGAGGGAGGGGACCCAACAAGCCCCACCTCACCTCACCAACAAAAGCCTACTTATAGCCCAGGGATATAGAGGCAGAAATCTGAAGTGGTCAGACTCATCCCCACCTACACATCTACATTCCTCACTGACTTCCCTGACTTAGCCATAAACTAGCCACCCAGAGGTATTCAAAGTCAAGGATCAGGCCCCAAACTCATAGCCTGAGACACTAAGAAACAGGAAGTCACAATGGGAAGGAAGGAAGCTGAAAAGGAGAAGGGGAAGGCAAGAAAGTCTATTCGAGCATACTATGCAGGGCAAGAACAACAAAACACACAGGACAATATAGACTCTCTGCCCACACCAGAGACCACAGAAGGAAACATGATCTGGTCTCAAGCCCAAATAGCATTCCTGGAGGAGCTTAAGAAAAATTTTAAAGACCAAATCAGGGAGGCAATGACCAACTTGGAAAAAGAAAATACCTCCCTAAAAAAGGAACTTCAAAAACTAACTGAAGACCATAATTCACTAAAAATTAGATACAATCAAACTGAAACTCAGAACTCTATGATGCAGCAGGAGTCAATCGAAAAAAACAAGATGATCGAAAAATTGCAAGAAAATGTAAAATATCTCACTGGAAAAATAACTGACCTAGAGAACAGATCCAGGAGAGACAACCTAAGAATTATTGGTCTGCCAGAAAGCCATGATGAGAAAAGCAGTCTAGACAACATCCTCCAAGAGATTGTCAAAGAAAACTGTCCTGAGGTCCTGGAATCAGAAGATAAAATAGCTATTGATAGAATTCACCGGACTCCTCCTGAAAGAGGTCCCAAACTGAAAACTCCAAGAAATATAGTAGCCAAATTCCAGAATTATAAGATTAAAGAAAAAATTCTACAAGCAGCCAAAAAGAAACAATTCAAATATCGAGGAACTACAGTTAGGATCACACAGGACCTAGCAGCTTCTACATTAAAAGAGCGGAGGGACTGGAATTTGATATCTCGTAGGGCAAGAGAGCTAGGACTACAACCAAGGATTAACTACCCGGCAAAAC
Source organism: Gymnobelideus leadbeateri (assembly GCA_011680675.1). Lineage (NCBI taxonomy): Eukaryota > Metazoa > Chordata > Mammalia > Diprotodontia > Petauridae > Gymnobelideus > Gymnobelideus leadbeateri. The sequence goes on along the minus strand of WOXC01003797.1, from coordinate 117,304 downwards.
TGAGCATAATCTTTCAGGCAAGGAGATGGACGTTTAATGAAGTAAGGGACTTCCAGACTTTCCTAATGAAAAAGCCAGAGCTCAATGGAAAATTTGATCTCCAATTACAAGACTCCAGAAGAACATAAAAAGGTAAACAAGGGTAACATAGACTCACACATGCAGAAGTGCACATACCCACACCCACAAACACAAGCTCATTACTTGGGATGCAACAAGAGCAAAATGTTCACATCCCTATATGTGGAGCTGATAACTGTCAATATTTGAAATCTCTATGATTATCATGACCTGCAAAAGGGTTATACTTAGAGGGTGTGGGTATGAATGCACTAACATGGAGTCTAAAAAAAAAAAAGACTATTAAGGGGATCAATGGTACTGTAATGGGAAAAAGGAAAGGATGAGCTAGAAAAAGGTAAAATATGCCATCTGAAAAGGCATCAAAACACACTATAGAAGAAGGGAAAGTAAGAGGGAGAGGAACATCATTTAAACACTATTCTCACTGGTTCTGGTTCAAAGAAGGATCAAATTAATCAGTGAAGTTTAAGAATCTAACCTGAATAGACACATAAATTCATTAAATAGAGGAATTGGAGGGAGGAAGAGGAGCAGTGTTTGAAATTTACTCTCATTGGTTTGGAATCAAACGGGGAGTAATTTACTCTGATAAGTATAAAAATTTATTGTGTCCTATAGATAGTGGGAGGGTAAGGGGGGGGTGAAAAGGAGGAGACTAAAGGGAGGGATTATAAGGGAGGGAAATAGTAGTAAGGGGAGAGGGTAGGTTAAGAAGGGGGGTCACTGGGTGGGAACACTGAGGGAGGGGGCGGTCAAAAGGGAAAACTTCAAGGAGGGGAAGGGAGAAGGAATAAACAAAAACATAAACAGGGGAGGGAATAGGATGGAAGGGAAGAGACAGATAGTCATCATTACTGTGAATGTGAATGGGATGAACTCTACCATAAAACAGAGGCAGATAGCAAAATGGATTAAAAACCATAATCCTACAACATGCTGTTTTCAAGAAACACATTTGAAACAAAGGGATACCCACAGGGTAAAGGTAAAAGGTTGGAGTAAAATTTATTATGCCTCAGCTAAAGTAAAAAAAGCAGGGGTAGCAATACTTATCTCAGATAAAGCAAAAGCAAAAATAGATCTAATTAAAAGAGATAAGGAAGGAAACTATATCCTACTAAAAGGCACCATTGAGAATGAAGCAATATCACTACTTAATATATATGCACCAAGTGGTATAGCATCCAAATTCCTAGAGGAGAAGTTAAAGGAATTAGAGGAAGAAATAGATAGCAAAACTATACTAGTGGGGGACCTTAATCTCCCCCTCTCTGAACTCGATAAATCTAACCCCAAAATAAACAAGAAAGAAGTTAAGGAGGTGAATAGAATCTTAGAGAGACTAGATATGATGGATCTCTGGAGAAAACTGAATGGGGATAAAAAGGAATTTACTTTCTTCTCAGCAGTGCATGGTACATACTCAAAAATAGACCATGTACTAGGGCATAAAAACCTCACAATCCAGTGCAGAAAGGCAGAAATATTAAGTGCATCATTCTCAGATCATGATGCAATAAAAATTATATGCAATAAAGGGCCATGGAAAGATAGACTAAAAACTAATTGGAAATTAAACAATTTAATCCTAAAAATTGGTGGGTCAAAGAAGAAATTATAGAAACAATCAATAATTTCACTCAAGAGAATGATAATAATGAAACAACATACCAAAATTTGTGGGATGCACTAAAGGCAGTTCTCAGGGGAAGTTTTATATCCCTGAGTGCATACTTAATTAAAGCAGAGAGAAGGGAGGTCAGTGAATTGGACATGCAATTGAAAAAGCTAGAAAAAGAACAAATTGAAAATCCCCAATTTAGTACTAAATTAGAAATATTGAAAACCAAAGGTGAGATTAATAAAATTGAAATTAAGAAAACCATTGAATTAATAAATAAAACTAAGAGCTGGTTTTATGAAAAAATCAACAACATTGATAGACCCTTAGTCAATATGATAAAAAAAAAGAAAGAAGAAAACAAAATTATGAGTATCAAAAATAAAAAGGGTGAATCTACCTCCAATGAAGAGGAAATCAAAAAAATAATGAGGAATTATTTTTCCCAATTGTATGCACATAAATATGACAATCTTAGTGAAATGGATGAATATTTACAAAATCACAAATTGCCCAGATTAACTGAAGAGGAAGTGAATTACCTAAATAACCCATCTCAGAAAAAGAAATCAAACAAGCCATCAATGAACTCCCTAGGAAAAAATCTCCAGGGCCAGATGGGTTCACTAGTGAATTCTATCAAACATTTAAAGAACAATTGATTCCAGTACTCTACAAACTATTTGGGAAAATTAGTGAAGAAGGAGTCCTACCAAACTCTTTCTATGACACAAATATGGTACTGATTCCTAAATCAGGAAGAGATAAAACAGAGAAAGAAAATTATAGACCAATCTCCCTCATGAATTTAGACGCAAAAATTCTAAATAAAATATTAGCCAAAAGACTCCAACAACTTATCACAAAAATAATACACCCTGATCAGGTAGGATTCATTCCAGGAATGCAAGGATGGTTTAATATTAGGAAAACCATCAATATAATTGAGCATATCAACAACAAAACTAGCAAAAACCACATGATCATCTCAATAGATGCAGAAAAGGCTTTTGACAAAGTACAACATCCATTCCTATTAAAAACACTAGAAAGTATAGGAATAAATGGAGCCTTCCTTAAAATAGTTGCTAGCATCTATCTAAAACCATCAGCAAGTATTATATGCAATGGGGATAAACTAGAAGCCTTTCCAATAAGATCAGGAGTGAAACAAGGGTGTCCACTATCACCCCTCTTATTCAATCTGGTACTAGAAACGTTAGCAGTAGCAATTAGAGAAGAAAAAGAAATCAAAGGAATCAAATTAGGCAAAGAAGTGACCAAGCTGTCACTCTTTGCAGATGATATGATGATATACTTAGAGAATCCCAGAGAATCAAGTAAAAAACTACTTGAGACAATAAATAAATTTGGCAAAGTTGCAGGATATAAAATAAACCTACATAAATCCTCAGCATTCCTGTACATCTCTAATAAAACTCAACAGCAAGAGATAGAAAGAGAAATCCCATTTAAAGTCACTGTAGACATTATAAAATATTTGGGAATCTATTTGCCAAAACAAACCCAGAATCTATATGATCACAACTACAAAACACTTCTCACACAAATAAAAGCAGATCTAAATAGTTGGAAAAATATCAATTGCTTGTGGCTGGGTCGAGCTAATATAATAAAAATGACAATTTTACCCAAACTAAACTATATATTTAGTGCCATACCAATCAATTTACCAAAAAACTACTTTCTAGAGTTAGACAAAATAATAACAAAATTTATTTGGAAAAACAAACAGTCTAGAATATCAAGGGAATTAATGAAAAGAAACGCTAGGGAAGGTGGACTAGCTATGCCAGATCTTAATCTGTATTATACAGCAGCAGTCATCAAAACTGCTTGGTACTGGCAGAGGTGCAGAGTAGTGGATCAATGGAATAGATTAGGTGCAGGAGACCCAGCAGTTAATGAATATAGCAATCTATTGTTCAATAAACCCAAAGACCCCAGTTTTGGGGATAAGAATGCACTATTTGACAAAAACTGCTGGAAAACTGGAATACAGTATGGCAGAAACTGGGCATAGACCATTATCTAACACCATATACCAAAATCAAGTCCAAATGGGTGCATGATCTAGGTGTAAAGGATGATACTGTAAGCAATTTGGGAAAGCAAGGAATAGTTTACCTGACAGATCTGTGGAGAGGGGAAGATTTTAGGACCAAACAAGAATTAGAGAGCATTATAAAATGCAAAATGGATGATTTTGATTACATTAAATTGAAAAGCTTCTGCACAAACAAAGCCAATGTAACCAAGATCAAGAGGGAGGTGGGAAATTGGGAAAGAATTTTTACAACTTGTGTCTCTGATAAAGGACTCATTTCTAAAATTTATAGAGAATTGAGCCAAATCTATATGAATACAAGTCATTCCCCAATTGAGAGATGGTCAAAGGATATGAATAGGAAGTTTTCAGAGAAATAAATTAAAGATATCTATAAGCATATGAAGAAATGCTCTAAATCACTATTAATTAGAGAAATGCAAATCAAAACAACTCTGAGATACCACATCTCTCCAGTCAGATTGGCTAAGATGACAAAAGAAGAAAGTGACAAATGCTGGAGAGGATGTGGACAAATTGGAACACTAATACATTGCTGGTGGAGTTGTGAACTTATCCAACCATTCTGGAGAGCAATCTGGAATTATGCCCAAAGGATTATAAATAATTTCATACCCTTTGACCCAACAATACCACTTCTAGTGTTATATCCCAAAGAGATCACAGAAGTGGGAAAAAGACCCATATGTACAAAAATATTTATAGCAGCCCTTTTTGTAGTTGCAAAGAATTGGAAACTAAAGGGGTGCCCATCAATTGGGGAATGGCTAAACAAGTTGTGGTATATGAATGTAATGGGATATTATTGTGCTATAAGAAACGAGGAGGTGATGGATTTCATAATTACCTGGAGAGACTTATACAAACTGATGCTGAGCGAGAAGAGTAGAATCAGAAGAAATTTGTATACAATCACAGACATACCATATCTGTGACAACCAACTATGACAGACTGGACTCTTTTCAGCAATGCAGTGTTATAAGTTAATCCCGAATGACTCAAGAAAGTGAGAAATGTGCCATCCAGAGATATAACTAGAAAGAACTGAGCCTGAATCCTGATGGAAGCAAACTAAATGATCTTGTTCTTCTCATTGTTTGGTTTTACTTCTTCCTTACCATCTTTCATCCCACCTAGTACAATATGCCTTTGTAATTGGAATAATGTTTAATATGAATGCATTTGCAGACCCTATACTGTACTATATGCTATCATGAGGGGAGGGGGGAGGGAAGTAAAGGAAATTTGAAAATCAAGGAACTATGGAATTGAATCTTGTTAACTGAAACTAAACTAATAAATTAATTTAAAAAAATAAAAAATAAAAAAAAATACTGAACACAATAATGCAAGAAATAATATAAGAATATTGCCCAGAACTTCTGAGCGCAGAAAATAAAGTGTCAATTGAAGGAATCTCTGATCAACTCTGGAAAGGGAAAAAAAGAGGAAAAACCCTATGCTGAAACTTCAAGACACATAGTGGTCAAGTCTGACAATTCTTTTGACAAAGGACAAATTCTATAAGTGACCATGAGAAAGACCTTTAGATGTAAAAGAAAGACAGTTTGTTGTTTTTTTTTTTAAGTGCAGAAGGAAATTAAATAATATATACTAAAGAATAAAGGAGGTCAAGATACCATCTAAGGTGACATTGAAAAAAAACAATAAAGGAGGCTGGATAAAAGAGAAGCATTTAAAACATTCAAACAAAAAAAAAGCAGCAACACAACAGAAACACAAGGGTGTATGGGAGGTTCCAGGAGGACTAGCACCTTTAATTTTCAGGCTTGCTGAGCCTTTTTCAGGGACTCTCCTCCCCTCTTAGTGTCTATCTACACCAAACTCTTCACCTGTGGCTGAGAGAAGCTATAGCCACACCCCAGCAAAACCTTCTTGGCAGATGGCTAAACCAGATGGAGGGTAACTGACAGCTCTCATAGCTGTCTGTGAGTTAGTTAGGTGTCTACTCAGGTACGTAAAGATTTCACCTGACAGCAGATGAGAACAATTTGTTCTTAAAGGCCATGAAGGTGGCCAGCACCTAGAGCTTGGTCAGACACTGAAGACACCAAGGAAGGTCTTGCATCCCAGGTCATTGCTAGTCATCTTGGGTTTTGTCCCACCATTGGATGTGATTCATTGGTCCACTTTGAAAATGAAGAATAAACAGCAACAAGGAAAGTAAACAAATACAGAAACTAGGGAAGGCACAAATAATAAAATAAATTTGGGAGTGGGTGCAGAAAGGAGAAAAAATAGAAAGATGCCTTTGTGGTTAATTTAAAAAAGGTGAGGACATTAAAGCATTTCTTTCCGAAACTACCTTTTTCCTTTATTATTACTATGAGGATTAGACTCAGGTTTGCCAGCAATGATTAAAGACATTTGATATTGATTTGAAAAAGCATCTATGTGGATATCAAAGTCCCCCAGTGTAATGGCAAGGGTTAAAGCAGGGAAGATGTTAATCCAGGGGTTTGAATTAGGAGAGGTGCAGAGCTAGGATAACTCTCTTCTCTCAAATTCAGCTCCAGGCTGAGTCTTTTTTGGAAAATCAGTTCCACACTCATCACATAGCATCAGGTCATTTCTGTTTGCTAATAGGGAAAATTGACTTTCTCCCTGGAAAAAGAACCACCCCTTCTTCAGAACTGGCATCTAATCTTGGAATGCTGGAGTGTGTGTTGTACTTTCCAGTGCAGCCTAGCTGTTGTTTGTCCTTTGTTTTCAAAGAGGATCAAAGACAAGGTGGGGTATTATCTTAATTTGCTTGAACTGTATTTAAGTGAGGCTACAAAGTCTCACTTTCTCTTCCAGAGTCAAGTCCAGTAGCCTCAATACAGGCATTTGTTTGAAATCACCTCCTTTGGTGTTTCCCCCTTTCTCTTCGGGGCTTGAAGGAGAACAAAGGCCTCTTGGTGGACTTTTCATCCTCCTTCTCCCTCCTTCTAGAGGGCAGTGCCTCTGGGCATCTTCTGACTTTGCTCTCTCCCTGGTAAGCAGAAGAACAGAGGCTTCTTCATCTATTCCCATTCTTTATCTGTTCAGCCTCTCTCCCACTGAGAACCCCTCCCTGCCCTTGGTCCATCTTCTCTTCCTGGAAATAATGGTGTCTCATATGTTTATTGTTAAGGATTCTAATTTAATCATACAGAAGTGTAGTAGGGGTTTGAGGACTGACTGGCATCCTGGAATTTGTAGTTCAGAGGGATAAACATTCTGCTTCATTTCTGGGAGTGATTTGGGACTATCATATTCTTTAAGCCAGAAGGCAGAAAAAATCATTCCCCAAAGTTTTTAAAGAGACACACCCAGCCTGCAGGAAAAATTGAGATAAAGGGGGACCTTGGGAGTTAAGTTGGAAAGAATAAAGATATACATGACCAATGGGTAAAAGGAGAAAGAAAACCTAGTTTGGGGGTTCACGGGCACACCAAAATGTTGGTGTCCACCAGAATGACAATATTAGATGCGTAGGTCACATATTAGATGCGTAGGTGACAGGGCCTTTCCTGAAAAGAATTCACCTAGATTGTCTCCAATTTAAAGATGGCATTTTTGGGGTGATGCACCCAGTGGTTCTACTCCACATGGGCGAGACAGACCCCATGTGGACTCTGCTTCCCTATGGGAGGCAGAACAATTAGCCAGGTTAGGTGTCTGGTCTCTATACAGTTTGATGGGATAGAGGGAAGGGGAGCAGAAGAAGGGGAAGAGGGCAAAGACAGCTATGGAATGCCTGGAATATCAGGTGATGGGGGGGGGGTGTTTTTGTCATACTGGTAAGCCAGGGGAACTGGAAAGGGGCAAGGGGAGTACTGCTCTGGGAGTGTCATGTAGTTGGTGGGTGCTTGTGAAAGCACACAGGTTAGTCCCCGGTGGGGGCATCAGTGTACAGTCTATGGCTAATCACATTCTGTATCCTACTTCTTCCATCTTCCTCGACAACTCTTACTCAGCAATAGGGCTCAGCTGCCACAGAAAAGGGAGGAATTGTGGAAGGCCCTGGACCAAACAGCCATCTTGGAATAGAAGATTTGGGCTGGAACTGTGGATTTTACCCACTTTTTCAAAGATAGAAGGAAATTCCAAAAAAAAAAAAAATCTACTATTGCCCACAGTTTTTCCTCCAGGTGCCTGCCCATTAAAACACATGGTAATACACTCGTTCTTTGCCCCCATGTTTGCAGTAACAGAATTTTGTTTCAGCCATAAAGAGTCTAGTGGTTATGTAAAAATAAACATAAATTTAGATTAGGCCAAGAGCCTTAATGGGGGGAACTTTCCTAACTAGGAGTTCTGAACTATTGCAATTATGCTCCTAACTTTTTATTTAGTGTAAATTCTAGACGCAGCTGCGAATAGAGCACCGGCCTTGGAGTCAGGAGAACCTGAGTTCAAATGTGACCTCAGACACTTGATACTTACTAGCTGTGTGACCTTGGGCAAGCCACTTAACCCCAATTATCTTGCCTTCCCCCCTCCAAAAAAACAAACAAAAAAAGATAAAATAAATTCCATAAAGTAGCAGAGAAAAGGCCATGTGGAAATAAGAGGCCATATTATTTCCTCTAAGTTTAAAAAAGGGTTAATCAGGTTAAAAGAACTGATTAAAGAGGATAGGGAAGAAGAGAGGGCATTGATGAGTCAGATCATTACCCACAAACACAAATTCTACATGTGGGGTTTGTCCAGAATGAATAATGTGCTCTCTCCATTTGCAAGGACACACTGAAGAAATTCTCCACTTGGGAATATTGGATACCCTAGTTTAACTTACACAATAGAGAAAAATTAGATTCCCCTACCCTGACCCCTGCAATTGGAAAGTCTGTTTTCTGGTGGATTTCCCAATAAGTCAAATGAGATTTTTAAAATTATAATTATTATTGCTTAAGTATTAATATCTGTGGTGTTATTGTATATTTATTAAGGCTAGTATCTGCGTGGATATTTCCATACCTAAAATAATGATGCTTCAAGTTCACCAGCATGCTATGATCGCTCACAAATGTGCATTTCTTTTTCTTTTTTGCTTTTAAGTAGTCATAGACTGCTTGCTTTATTTGTGACATGAGACCAGATGGCTTGTCTGAGATACTTATGGATTGCAGGTCTGCAGGATAAAATTTCCCTGCTGGCCTGTGAAACCCAAGTAATCAACCCCAAGTTCGTGATTCCATTTTAGGACTGCCCAGCACCTCTTGTGGCTTTTCAGAATTCTATTTCTTTTTCAGTTAATCTGCTTCTTTTAGTAAGGATTGAGTTAGAAACTCTGTTACAACTGCCATGCTCATTGGAAATTTAGGGAAAATTTCTATCCAGGGTATAGGAAACTAGACCTGGACCTCCAAAGAGGTTGACATATGCATAAAAAGAATTCTTAGAGACATTTGGTGTTCCCTAGATATGTTTTGAATGGATCACCATTGTATAAACTTCTATGTTGAAGGGAATCACGTAAGAATTTTTTACCCAGAATAGTTTATTTTAGCCATTAATTGTAAGGGGGTGGCTTCTAGTCAAACCTCTCCCCCTTATCCCTATGGGGAGAATCCCATGTGCAATATATCCATTCATTCATAGCTAGAGATACATACATATATGCACATGTAGGTATGTATAATAGGTAGATCAATAGACATATATGCATATACATATGTATATGCATATATGTCGATCTACCTATTATACACACTATTATACATATATACATATTTATATAGAGTCAGAGACTATTACATACACATATATTTTATCTATGTATTTACTTATACATACACACAACCTGGTAGGCTAAACCACACTAAATAAATACATAATTTTATACAAGATAAACATGTATATACATGTATATTTATGTTATGTATCCATTTATGCATATTTCACTGCAGAGGCTATAATATGTATATTACATATATACATATGTGTATGTCTAGGTGTCTAAATATTTTTTTAAATGGTTTTTTTGGACCTCTCTGCCACCCCTAACCCTACTCTGTGTATGTGTGAATTTCTTTCTGTCTTGATCTAAATTATGGGTTAATTCAGTCAGCCAGGTTCTAGACAGATTTAATTGTTACTCTATAAGACTATTAAGAAATTTTAGAGGACACAGAACAGAATAAATTATAAGAAAACTGGAAAAGTAGGAAAAGTCCCAATTACGAAACACTTTAAATGCCAAACAGAGCATTTTATATTTGATCCTGGAGGTAATAGGGGGCCCACTGGAGTGTCATTGAATGAGAGTTGTGTCATGTAGTCAGAATTGCACTTTAGGGAAGGCACTTTGGCAGTTGATTACAGGATAGATTGGAATGGGGAGAGACTTGAGGAAGGAACACTAACCAGAAAGGTATTGCAGTGAGCCAGATGAGGGCTTTTAACCAGGGTGGCAACTGTGTGAGCAGAAGGAAAAATATATGAGATACTTTGGAGTTAGAAATGTGTGTGATGTGAGTATGACATTGAGGTTATGAGCCTAGATGACTTGGAAGTTCATGGTACTCTTGACAGTAATACAGAAGTTGAGAAGAGACAAGGGCTTGGGAAGAAAGGTGACAAACTCTGGATATAGTGAGTCTCATGTGACAGTGGAACATCCAAGAGTCAGAAGAGGTTGTAGGAGAGAGCCTAGGGCTAGAAATATAGATTTGTGAATCATCTACATGGTATTTAGCAAAATTATAAATATGACATTCATAATTATGAAATTATGAATAATATAGAGAAGTATAGTGGGTGGAATCTGGAAGATCTGAGTTCATGCTATCTAATTTCTAAGTGCTCTAGTCAACTCTTAAGACTTTTAAGTTTCAGAGAAGGTGCTGAATTGCATTGCTAGAGAAAGTTCCTCACTGGGCTCTCCAAACACTGAGGAAATCACAAGTCCAGTAAAAAAAAAAAAAAATCAGATGATAAACTGTTCCTAGTGAGAAAGCAAAGTGGTGGGAGATCTGGCCTTGGAGTCAAGAAAATCTGGGGTCAAGCATTACTTTTTTTAACTTAATAGTATTTTTTCCAATTACATGTAAAGATAATTTCAGTATTCATCTTTGTAAGATATTGAGCTCCACATTTTCCTCTCTCCCTCCCTTTTTTTCCTTTCTCCCAAAGACAGTAAGCAAATCTGATGTAGGTTATATATGTACAATCATGTTAAACATATTTCCGCATTAGTCATGTTGTGAAAGAAGAATCAGAACAAAAGGGAAGAATTAAAAGAAAAAAACAAAAAAGTGAAAATAGTATGCATATTGAAGCATACTATTTTCACTTTTTTTGTTTTTTGTTTTGATTTTCCTTTAATGAGCATTACTTTTGACACATCCTGGCTTGCCTCCAAAAACTCCCTTAGATTTTAAGTGGCAAAGCCAAGCTAATCTGCTTGAATAGGTGCGGTTTTCTTACTGGAATTTCCCTGTACCTCTGAAATAACAGGTCTGATGCAAAAAAAGAAAATCATTATTTTTAATAATCGTTCTTGGTTTTGTTTTGAGGCATTTGGAGTTAAGTGACTTGCACATGGTCACACAGCTAGTATCTAATGCCTGATTTGAACTCAAGTCTTCTGACTTAAGGGTTAGTGTTCTATCTACTGCACCACCTCACTACCCCTATGATCATTCTTACATTGAAGAAGTAATAATACAAGAAGGGGTGTGTGTAGGCTTGGTTTAGTTATAGAAAAGTAGCCATATATCGTATAGGTATATATGATATATCTATTTATTTATATAAATATGTTAATATGCCTACTTCAGAAGTTAGTATTTAGCTAGCAGACTTTTTCTTCCCCTTAAGTTTCTAATGTACGTAACTTGTACATTTTGTTTTTTTCTTTGCATTAGAAGAGTTTTAATGTTCAGCTTCTCAAGTGCAGAAGATAAAAGAGCCCATGTTCTGAAACTGAGATTTGACTTTCTGTGTATTCACTAGAACAGAGAGGGAAAAGTTTTTGAACTGAATCTGTTATGGGAACCAATTTGTGCTGAGTGTTTTTTTGGTTCTGAAGATGAGATTTCAAGATTTTCTAAGGAAATATAACTTAGAAGAATAATTGCCAGAGAAAATTACATGAATAGAAAGAAATATTTTGGAAAATGCACCAGATTTTTTGTGAATGTATAAATCAATTTAGAATAGGTCCCTGATATACTTGTAAAAATTCTTCTCGTTAGGCACTTTAAGAGATACATAGTACATTGATTTTAATAGTCACAGTTCACCTATTTTATACCGAGACTAATGCCAGAAAAATAATTGAAGACTTTCATGTAGATATATGTTTAATCACCTTTATTGACTTAATCAAATTTGTTCAAGTCAAAATGAGATATTTTTTACAGTCAGTACTACAGGCTTAAACTGGTAGACCACATACTTCTGGTTAGTGTTCATCATACTTCATTTTACAACAAATAGTAAAGATTCTGGAATTCATATTTATCTGGAGATTTTGCTGGTACATGAAGTGAAATGAGGCTTATCTCTCACCCAGCCAATATTGGCTTTGCAGTATTAATAGTGGTAAAAATGTTGTTTTGTCAGTAATCTATGTAGACCTAGCTCAAATGACATTTTAGGAGCAAATGTTTAGATAATGATAAAGAGGATAAATTTCACTCTTGCAAGGTAGCCCAGTGCCATTAAGTCCATAGCAAGGCATGCTATATCAAAGGGATCACCTTTAACACCCTAGTGTGGTTGCCTCATAACCACAGCCACAGCTTATGAAAGCCAATCAGATGTTTGCTTTAATTGAGATTTTAAAGGAAAAACTATTGCTCTCTATTTAGAAACTATTTTTGAAGAAATTTTTGCCTCATTGGTATTAAGCCACTGTGATTTACTCTTTCTAGAAATGAAATAAAAAGGTCAAATTTTTAAATGATGGGTATGTCTTCACTTGCCAAACAAGGGACTGGCCTTTATTCAGGGAACATGGTTTACTTTTCTAGGCTAAGAAATGCCTTTTACCCCCAGTATGAGGTTGTTTTGTTATTGTTTCTCCTTTGTTCTCAAAGAGGACCAACAACATCACTTGGGTGATGTCGAGACTTACTTATGAATTGGCTTTAAGTGAGAGTAGAGGATGCAAAGTCGACAACCTCAGTCTCTCTTCCAATTATCAAAATCTAGTGGCAAGACAGAAGTCAGGGTGACTGGCAGTAGGCCAAGACGTAGTGGGTGACCTTGGCCTTTCTGAATCAAGGTCTTTCCCAGACCTTGGTTTAGTGTGTTCTTTACTTAGAGAAGCAGTACCATTTTGCTATTATACCTGCACCTCATTCCTTCAGCATTTTTAGGAAATAAATCTTTTTTTTTTTACATTTTAGTATACTATTTTACTTTCCCCAATTACATCTTCTTTTAGAAGTTTAGTATTTTATTTTCCTCCAATTACCTGTAAAAGCAATTTTCAGCATTTGCTTTTAAAACTGAGTTCCAGATTCTCTCCCTCCCTTTCCACCTCCCAAATTGAGAAGACAAGCAATCTTATGTAGCTTATACATGCATAGCCATTTAAAGCATATTTCCATATTAGTCATGTTATAAAAAAATCATAGTCCAATATCAAAAACCCAAGATAAATAAAGCTAAAAAAGTATGCTTCAATCTGTACTGAGACTCCATCAGTTCTTTCTCTGGCTATGAATAGCTTTTTTTTTAGTCTTAAGTCCTTCAGAGCTGTTTTGGATCATTGTATTGCTAAGTCATTTACAGTTGACCATCTTAAAACGTTGCGATTACTGTGCACAATTTTCTACTGGTTCTACATTTTACCCTCCGGTTCTAGAATATCAGGGCAGTTTTCCTTGATAATTCTTGAAAGGTGATGTCTCAGGCTCTTTTTCTCATTGTCATTTTCAGGAAGTCCAATAATTTTTAAAATTATCTCTCTTGGATCGATTTTCCAGGTCAGTTGTTTTTCCAGTGATAGGGGAAATAAACATTCTTGATGAGAGAATTTTACAGATAACTTTTTTTTCTAAACTAGACTTGTGATTTCATCAGAATACAGAGTATTAGCTAGATTCCCAAGGACTTTGATCCATGCAGATCAGCACCTTCTTGCTAATTTCATTGCCTGAGGCTGCATTTTGCCCAGGGTCTCATAAAGAGTTTAAATGTATCACAGGTAGAATTTGAGCATAGTTTTTACTGACTCCAAAGACAGACAACTCTCTAGCCACAATTCCATGCTGGAAATTAGTCTGTCGACATCCCACCATAATATTTGTGATGGCCCATTATTGAATAAGAACACCTAGAAAAGATATGTAGACATAATGAGCAGTTTGAGACTCTGTGGATCAGTATCTATTCAATATCAGAGGTCACGAACCCCCTGGTATTCTTATTTTTCCTAGCGAGCCAGAAAAAAGCATCCTCTGTGGGCCATTACCTACTCAGCCCATGAAGGATGCCATAATTCATGTGTCCGTATTGCTATGCTTATCAAGAGCAAGCACATTAGTTCAAAGCAAAATATATTTAATCAAATAGTGTGTAAAGTGGCAAGAATATTCTTTCCATGTGCAAGTGGGGTTTACTTTCCACAAGTTACTGCCATACCATCAGTAGGGAAGAAGACATATGTCAAGAGCACATGTGTGAACAGTGAACAGAAATGGAAGGCCAACATAGAGAGAACATGTGGCCAGAAAACACATATTAGCGCACACCACAAACAGATGTAAGGATACCTGTGGCCTGGACCTATCCGCCTTCAGGGAATTCTGATCTTTCTGATGATACACAGTTTTCTGTGAATGCTGATAAGGTCCTTATATTGCTCGCTGCTGGCTACTCACCTATGTATATGTCTCTGTAATGGGAATGTAAATTTATGTTGTTGCCATCTTTTTAAGATTATATTGTGTAAGATCTTCCCTGCCCCTAGGCCCTTTGGCAGGCTTAAGTGCACCTGGAGCCTGTGGTGGGAGGCTTGTTTTCCAGGAGATACTTTGTGATTGGGCAATGGGGTCAAGAAGGTTATTATATTCTCTGAGCCAGGAGAAGGCAATATAATCCCTGAAGTGAGGCATTGTTTTGGGGCTCACTTTGAGAAGTGTTGTGTGATTTGACCAGACAAGACTCTGGGCAGTCATTGAGAGCCCCACCCCCCCATTTGAATCCCCAGATGGTGATGCTTCTCTATCTGGTAACTGACTAGGTATGTATGTAATTGTTGCACAGTTGGAGGCCTGTCTGCTTGATCTGTTTGTTTCTCTGTCTTCTTGTAATTTCTTGTAATTTTTTCTCCCTCCACCAATGCTGCCCTGGCAGCATCTTCTCTCCAGCTTAATCTGATTTATCTAGAGCAGAGACTCCAGACACACAAGCTACATACAGCTGATCCAGATTAAAATGAGATTGGGAGAGATTTGACAAAATAACTTGGGATCCTTACATATGGGTTAGTGTCCCATCCCCACCCCCCATCTGAGAGTGTCTGAGGGCAGATTTCGAACTCGTGACTGACTCTAGAGCTGTGGCCACCACACCATGTTGGAGGTATGCACGCTTAGACTCAATAAGATGGTTCTTATCTGAGGCAGAAGCTCTTCCGATAATACATTAATAAACCCATTGATAATTCATCATTACTTGACTGGTTCTTAGGACTCTCAATCAGAAGACTCTGGCTTCACTCCCTTCTATTCGATGTTGCTTTTAATGATTTATTCCCCATAGCAGTCATTTCATCTATAGTTCTGTTTTCCTCATCCCCTCTGCCTATACATATTCTATGACTTGGGATGAGAGCATTTTTGTTGAATGACTTTTATAGGTTCTTTGGATTTAGAGCTGGCATGATCTGTATCTTACATATGAAGAAATTAAAGGTAGAATTATAAGGTACATTTCCCAGAGATGGTGCTAGGTGACAGAACTTAGATGAAGAGTTAGGTATCTTGACTTGAAGGTCAGTATTCTTTATGTTAAATAATTTTTTCACCCTTAGCAACTTTGTTTACAAAGAATGATCAAGCTCTAAGCTCTCCCCAGAGAGCTTACTTAAGCTGCCTTCGTGGCTATTGTGACAAGGGAAGTCTTTACATTCTTGGTGTAGACACACCCCTAATTTACTGATGGATTTGAGACCCCTCACTTAATAGCCACTGTGCATGCTACAGCCTAGAGACACGGGTGAGATTGATTATCTAGGTCACTAGATATTGGATCAGTTGCTTTCAAGAAGAATTAGACATTATTTCTTTGTTTGTTTTTAGATTTTGTAGTTTTTGTTTTTTTCGAGGCAGTTGGGGTTAAGTGACTTGCCCAAGGTCATATAGCTAGTAAGTTTCAAGTGTCTGAGGTCAGATTTGAACTCAGGTCCTCCTGACTCTAGGGCCAGTGCTCCATCCATTACACCACCTAGTAGCCCTGCCAAGGGCTCAATAGCCTTCATACCAGAGGTATCAGAGTCTTCCCTGAACACACCCTACACAAAGTAAAGTGTATGGGCTTTGTGGCAGCTATTTTCATGTCTGTTTTGCAGCTATGCTTATGCAAGGTGGACATTCAGATAAGTGGGGCATTATCTTATTGACATATACAACTTAAAGAGTCAATCCAGAAAAAAAATTGTGAAACAGTCCAAGTTTGTTTTCTGTGCTCCTTTACTTCCTCTTTCTGTGGCCTCTTTTAATTTTTTTCCCCAAGTACCTGGTGACCTAATGCAGTTCTGGGTCACTACAGTTATGGAACAGAGTGACATAAGAAAATAAGATTAGATTAGAACTGAATGCAGAGCTAAGGTTGTTGTGTCCTGATAGATTTCTGCTCAAAAGATTTGCATTTTAGTGGATTTCTGGGTGTGGAGATATTGGATGTTTTGAAAGACAACATAAAATACTAAAAATAATATAAGACTGTGCTTAGATATAAATCCTAGTTCAATCAGTCCATCAGCAAGCATTTATTAAGTGCCTATTACGAGCCAGGCACTGTGCTAACGGTTGGGATAAAAGACCAAAAGGAAATAGTTATAAAAATCTGGTGACCTTGATGTGAAGAAACTAAATCTCTCACTTTCCACACTTCCTCTATGGAGTCAGTGACCTAGATAATCAATAAATTTTTAAAAGGTCTGCAAAACTGTATGTAATCTTTAACCCAGCCATACTTCTACTAGATATGTACTCCAAAGAGATCAAAGAAAAAAAGGAAGAGGACCTACATGTACAAAAGTATTTAAGAAATCTCTTTTTGTGGTGGCATGAACTGAAAACTGAGGAGATGCCCATCAGTTGGGGAATAGCTGAGCAAGTTGTGGCATATGATTGTGTTGAAATATTATTGTGCTTGCTATAAGAGATGATGAGCAGGATGGTTTCAGAAAAATCTGGAAAAGGGCGGCTAGGTGGCGCAGTGAGTAGAGAGCTGGCCCTGAAGTCAGAAGGACCTGAGTTCGGATCCAGCCTCAGACATTTAACACACACAAACAAAAACCTAGCCGTGTGACCTTGGGCAAGTTACTTAACCCCAATTGCCCTCCAAAAAGAAAAAAAAAAGAAAAATCTGGAAAGACTCATCTGAACTGATTCAAAGTGAAGTGAGAAGAAGATCATTCTGCACATTAACAGCAATACTGTAATGATGACCAGCTGTGAATGACTTAGCTCCTCTGATGGATACAGTGATCCAAGACAGTTCAGAGAAATGCATGATAAAAAGTGCTTTCCAGCTCCAGTTCCAGAGAGAACTGAGTGTCAATTGAAGTATATTTTCTCACTTTATTTTGTAACATGGCTAATACGGAAATATGTTTTGCATGATTTCACATGTATAATTGATATCATTTTGTTTGCCTTCTCAGTGGGTAGGGGAGGGACTAGAGGAAGAAAATTTGGAACTCAAAATTAAAAGAATGTTAAAAATAAACAAAGAGGAAAAAAAAGAAAAGAAAAACCTCAAGTGCAGAAGCCAAGGATTCAAGCCACTTCACAGGGCCTTATGCCCTTGGAGGCCTTAGAAGACCCCTATCCCCTAAATGGTAGGATTCTCTCTCTCCAAACACGGTGAGCAGTGGAGTTCCCTGAAATGGGGGGAGGAGAAAGGAAGGGAAGGAAATGGAATAAGCATTTATTCAATGCCTTTTGTGTGTTGAGTACTATGCTGAGTGTTTTACATATAGTCCCATGAACTAGGTGCTGTTATGATCCCTATTTAACAGTTGAGAAAATTGTGACAAACAGGTTAGATGACTTACTCAGGATCACCTAACCAGTAGGCAGTATTAGCTTTTAGTTCTTGCTGAATCTAGGCAGAGCTCTCTATCTACGCAGACTTTGGAGTCAGAATACCTGTGTTCAGGTCCCCCCTGCTAATGCATACTGGCTGTGTGACCTGTGGGCAGCTCACTTCCCTTTCTCCAGACCTTGTTTCCATGGAAGGAAAAAAAAATGTCATGTGATAATTCATCTGGTGATAGGCCCCTTGAAGCAAAACATCCAAAAATTAGAATGTACTCAAGGACTTCCTAATTAGATAACATTGTTATTCACACTTGTCTATTGTAACATGTATTCTTTATTCTACTTCTCTGCCAATAATGAGATCTGCATACAGTAGGTTTTATATTTGTCTCAATATCATAAGCCTACAATGCAACATATTTAACTCTCCTTAGAAGATATTATAGCATTGACTAAAATGAAAAGTATTCTCTTTATGATCCCAATTAAGCTTCTTTAGGATGCCCAAACCAAGCCAGAACTGAAAGCCTCTGCATGACCATTTATATTTAAATTGGAGCTTGTGGTCTTTTAATGGCATGAGCATTGAGCTAAAAATAATCCAATAGTTGCCTTCTCCAAATTTACTGGTGTCTTAGCATTATAGTGCCAGTTAATTCAGTACAAGTATTTTTATGCACCTACTTCATGTTCACCATCGTGATAAATATTAAGGGTTGTTTCAAACCAAGTGTAATTTCTGCCCTCAAAGAGTTTACATTTTAATATGAGAAACCAGAAGCAACTAAGATAAAAGCATAGATGACTAAAAGCATAGACATCATGTGTTTTATGAGTTTAGAGAAAGACAGGTCCGAGTGAGAGAAAGGAGACTTTCAGAGTGGAGTCATTCCTTGGAACAGAAACACATTAGTATGGGAGGTCTTAATGTCTACAGGGCTGTGCTTCTCAGGTTCAGTGGTCATAGTGTCTGGGAAATGTGACAACCCCAGTAATTCCATACATACTTTTAGGGGACACAAGAGAAGTTGATCAACATTCACATTGATTCAGACTAGGAAGAGTTAACAAAAGTTTCTAAAAAGTCACATTTGGGAAGTGGAACTAAAATAACCCATTCATATTTCAAAGACTGTGTTCTAACTTTTTTTATCCTAGAATGGCGAATGAATTCAGATTAAGTTGGTTGCATCTGATTAACTTTATTGATGATTCAAAATTTATTTTGCAGCCCTACAATAAAATTAATTTTTCTTATAACTAATTACATCATGATTACTGATAATTTGCAAGAAGGTCAGTTTTCTGCCTAAGTTGTTCATGCTGTTTCTTCAGCATTGCCAGGGTCTATGATTTTGCAAGGCTGCTCCCTTAGTTTCTCACACTGATCTCAATTACAAACCATGTACGACTTGATAAACAACCTAGAAGAGTTTCCATTGTCAACAAGATCATCACCCCACAGCATCTGAGATGCAGCAAGGCTTGTCCATTTATAACAGAGCCATTGACATAGTATTTGATTCTAGAGGGAACAGAAAAAGCACTGAAGATATTTTGGCAAAAGTATGACTCAGTCAGGGTTGTGTCCTAACCTTGGTAGTTATGTATGGAGGGATGAGGGACAAGCCTGGAAACAGGGAGGGCATCTATGAGGCTATTATAGGTGAGCCCAGTGAGAGGTGATGAAGATCTGAATAATTATGCAGTCACTAAAAACTGGAGTGAAGGAGAAGCAGGGGACAGAAGAACTGAAAAGAAGGAGGAGGTGAATAGGTTTTGTCTAGGTAATTTATTTGGCAGCTATGTGGAGATAGGGTGGGCAGAACACAGGGAGAACAGCATTTGTTGAGATGGTGTGCCAAAAGATGGTGTAGTATACAACACCACATCCCTGGCCATCCTCTCTAGCATTGACTGTATACTCACCACAACTCCCTTCCGTAGCTCCAACTTCCCCCACTCCACACACAGTGGTCTTGAAGGGAAACTGGGAAGGATTTCCCCTGCCATTTCCAGGCTCTTCCTTTACCAACAACAGATACCAACTTCTCATCATTAGAAGTTTACCCTATTACAAATTGTACTCTACACCATTCATCATGGTTGTGGTAAACTGAATCCCAAGCAACCTTCCCTCCTTTCTTAAGAAGTTCAGTACCTGGCTTCCTGCCAGTCCTCTCTTTCTCACTCCTGACTTTCTACCAGTGACCTTCAGCATCCATGTTAATGATCCCTCAAAATCCCTAACTTTCCAGTTGTTCACTCTAGTCACATATGCTCCATCTCTCCCCATGCATTTCTCTTCTAAACCTATCCTTCTGCCTTATCATGACCTCCACTCATCAGTATTAGAATGGACTCATTCAAAGAATTACAGAATTTAAGTTTTGGAAGGGCTCTTAGTAACAATTTGGAGCTAGGTTCAAAAGGCTATAAAATTGTACATACCTTTGATCCAGCAATACCACTAGTAGGCTTATATCCCAAAGAGATCAAAGGAAAGGGAAAAGGACCTATGCATACAAAAATATTTACAGCAACTCTTCTTGTAGTGTCAAAGAAGGGAAGAGATAGATGAAAACATGGAGTTAAGTAAATATCTTCTAAGATTTTCTCCTGGAAAGAGGAAAAGGGAGGGGGGAAATTATGTCATTTTCTCCCCCCTCCCCAGGCTCACTATTGATTCCTTGGTCCATAGGTCATGTCCCCATTGTACCCAGGTCAGGATCATTGCTCTGTTTTAATTGATTCAAACCTTCAGAATTCTTGATGGTTCTTTTCTGGATACCCCTTCTCTTGTTTTCTATAGGGTCCTTCTTCCCTCAACTTCATTGTTAAACTCAGAAGCAGATTTAGGAAATTCGGAACAACTGTATGTACATATATATATGCATATATGTGTATGTATACAATGGATGTATATATCCACACATATTACATCCATTTGGGAAACTGTGCCCAGATTTCAATGATTCAAAGCTGTTTTGTGCCACAAGAAGCCATCTTTTTAATATCAATATCCTACTGATCATTCTATATAACTGTAAATCTCATTGAATATTAATTCAGTACATTTCAATAAATATTCCTTAAAATCCTATGGTATATAAAACTAGTAATAGAATTATTAAAAATGACAGTTCCCACACTCAAAGAACTTATTATCTATTATAGGATTTTAAAAATAAAACCTCAGAGGACAGTGGAAAGATAAGTGTAGACAAGCTGCCTAAAAGACTTAGTGTTCACTAGAAGTTAGTTTTCTAGTGGAAAAGCTGAGGATTTGTGCTTAGCTTTGTGTGGGGTGGTAGTCTTATCAACTCTTGAAGGCATAAATGTCATCATTATCAGATTTGTAGATAGCAGAAAGCTAGAATAGATAATTCATACACTTCTGAAAGAATCATGATTCAAAAATAATTTCGCAGGGGTGGGGAACCTGTGGCCTCAAGGTCACATGCGGCCCTCTGGGTCTTCAAATGCAGCCCTTTGACTGAATCCAAACTTCACAGAACAAATCCCAAAAGGGTTACTTGATCATTGGCCAAAACAAAATAAGATGCAATTCCAGTATTCGACCAGCAGGTGGCACTGTGAAGCAGGAGTGAAAGCCTCTCTGTGGGTCTAGCCCCCATTCTTTGGAATTGGGGGTTTTTGCCCCAATAATGGCTGCTCTTCCCAGACTACATCTTCTTCATTTCACTGGGTAACACTGGAGTGATGACCTTCTCTTGGGCCATGATCGTGCCATTTTCCTCACTTCAGAAGTCATGAGCAATAGGATGAACAGTACTGACTAGGGGGATTCATTTATCTCTGCTTCTTAAGAGCTCACAAGGGTAATTAATTAAGCCAAGAAGCATTCACTAACTACTATGTGCCAGGCACATGTCTAATCTCTGGGGACAGAAAGATAAAAAAACCCCAAACAAATTAACCAACCAGAGAAAAACAGTTCCTGCTCTCAAGGAGCTCATAATTTAATGAAGGAGATAATATACAGTAAGATATGTACAAATGAGATATATACATATATGTATACATGTGTATGTAGGTAAATAGAAGAAAGGAAGGAAGGAAGGAAGGAAGGAAGGAAGGAAGGAAGGAAGGAAGGAAAGAAAGAAGGAAGGAAGGAAGGAAGGAAAAGAGAAAAAAGAAGGAAACATGGAAGGAAGGGAGAAAAGAAGGAAGAAATTGAATTTTACCCTAGTCACATGACATCTGGAATGCTGTTCCTTGGATCTGTTGTGTCCAGTTTTGGGCACAGAATTTTAGCAGAGTCTCTGATAAGCTTGAGAAAAATCAGAACAAGTTAATAAGGATGGTAAGAGGCCTAGTGACAAATGTTGATATAAGGAACAGAGATTGTTTATTGTGAGGGGAAAAACTTTGCTAGCATGATGCTTGTCTTCAAGTATGTGAAAAATGTCCTGTGGTATAGGGATTTGCCCAGGGCTGGATTAAGACTACTGGGTAAAAGTTGGACTGAGTTACATTTAAGGTTTTGTTTGTTTGTTTTGTAGGCAATGAGGGTTAAGTGACTTGCCCAGGATCACAGGGCTAATAGGTGTCTGAGGCAAGATTAGACTCCAGGTCCTTCTGACTCCAGACCCAGCGCTCTATCCACTGGGCCACCTAGCTGCCCCCTGATTTAAGTTTTTTATTTTGTTTTTTTCCATGCCCTTCCATCCCTCAGTGTAGAAGCTGCCAGGTCCTGTGCTATTCTGATTGGGTTTCCACAATATTGAAATTGTTTCTTCCTGGCTGCTTGTAGTATTTTCTCCTTGATCTGGGGATTCTGGAACCTGGCTATAATATTCCTGGGAGTTTTCTTTTTGGGATCTTTTTCAGGTGGATTCTTTCAACCTCTATTTTGCCCTCTGGATCTAAAGCATAAGGGCAATTTTCCTTGAGAATTTCTTGAAGGGTGATTTCTAGGTTCTTTCTTTGATCATGGCTTTCAGGTAGTCCAATAATTTTTAAATTATCTCTCCTGGATCTATTTTCCAGGTCAGTGGTTTTTCCCATGAGATATTTCACATTGCCTTATAATCTTTCATTTGTTTGGATCTGCTTAACAGCATCTTGATTTCTCATAAAGTCATTAGCTTCCATATGCTCCAGTCTAACTCTGAAGGAATGAATCTCTTCAGTGAACTTTTGAGATTCTTTTTCCATCTGGCAAATTCGACTTTTTAAGGCATTCTTCTCCTCATTGCCCTTTTGGGCCTCCTTTGCCACTTGAATTAGTCTATTTTTCAAGGTGTTATTTTCCTCAGTCAGGCTGTTGACCCTCATTTCATACTTTTCTGCATCCTTCTCATTTCTCTTTCCAATTTTTCCTCCACTTCTCTTATTTGATTTTTAAAGTCCTTCTTAAGGTCTTCTGTGGCCTGCAGCCTGCTCATGTTTTCCCCTGGGGCTTTTGGAGCAGGACTTCTGACCTCACAGTCCTTTTCCTGCTCTATGCCCCCAAAATAGGAGTCTAGGGTTGCATTTTTCTGTTTAATTTGTTTCCTTTGCCTTGGCATGTTGCCACTTAATTACTTGACTTTTGGGCTTGTTGCCACACTATGGCTCTGCTGCCAGACGGGAATTTTCGTCCCCAACGTGTGGGGGACAACTTCCATTTCTGGAAGCTGGAAACCCACCCACGACCTCCACCCCAGATCAGAATCCAGATCCAGGAAGGTTAAAGCAAGAGCGATTACCCCCCAAGACTGATCGCTGGATCTCCCTACAGTTCACAGGCCAGGAGCTAGAGCTGCCTCTGAAAACTACAAAATGGCATGTGTCCTCAGTGGCTTTTAGCCCCCAGGGGAGGAAGCCAATGCATTCCCCAAATACTGGTCCCAAAGTCCATAGGGCACTAACTTCTCACTTTGTCCTAGGCATGTCTATGTTGATAATTCTGGAATCGCCACAGCTGCTGGTGTTCTGGGGTCTCTCCAGCCGGCTGCTGGCCCCTGCCACCCTGGGGCTAAAACCTCGGCTCACACGGATCTGGGCTCCTCTCGGCTTGGCTCCCCAGGCTCTGCGCTGCGCTCTGCCAGCTCCCAAACCACTGTGCTGGTCCTTCCTGCAGGGTAGCTTCTCTGTGTCGTTCTGTGGGTGCTGGGGCTCCAGAAGTTGTTCAGAGTCCCCTTTTACATAGTTTGGAGGAAATCTGGGGGCAGAGTGGCTTGGATGAGCTGTTTCTACTCCGTCATCTTGGCTCAGCCCCCCACTTTTCCATTTTTTTTTCAGTTCCCTCATTATGTGCTTTCGAGGTTACTTTAATGCTTTCTGGAGTGGATTCATGAACATTTTTATGAACACTTTTCTTCTCATGGGGGACAGCGGCTGTAGGCATTCTAGCAAGAAGTTCATCTAACACCTTTATTTTCTCACTAAGTTGCATCACTGACTTTGCACAATTGGGCTTAGCTTCCAAAGAACATAATACTATCCTTGGGGGTGCATAATTGCAACACAAAACTTGAGTTTTAAAGGTAAACAATGAAAATAAACAACAAATGCATGAGGAACTCTTTATTGTACAAAGGTAGAGTGAATAACACCAGTGCAGCACCTAAAAGGATATCAGCCACTCCACAAACTTGTAATCATTGGGACTCCCATTTTTTCTCCACTTGGTGTAGCCACAAATGTGTGTGGCTGACAATACAAAAGTAGAAATGAGGTTACTAATAAAATCACATGAATGCTTGAAGTCTCAAAAGCTAAAAACCCAAATGTTGAATATTGACTGTAGAGAGGTAGATATATCTGTATCTGTGCTTATATCTATATTTATCTATTCCTTTACCCAAACTTGGAGGGGATACACCAATGTATATAATTTGCATACATAATTTTACGTATCTGTGTGTATATGTATACAATGCTTTGTACACACATGCTTTCTGCTATTTTGTTCCAGGATTCATTATTTAAAATATAAATAAATATATAAAATATGTAAATGATAACATAATAATAAATATGTGTCATTGGTGCCTCTTCTTTTTCTATCACACTCCTTTCTTTTCTATCACACCCTTTCTATCTTGTGAAAATTTTTTAAAAAGCAAGTAGTTCAGCAAATATGCTTACCCTTGGGATATCAAGATCAAAGAGTGAATTTTTAATCACCTTTTATTTTGGCATGATTTAAATCATTTCCAGAATAAAAGGACACATTTACAAAATACATTGGAATAACTGTAACCCTAATTCCCACAATGTTTCCAACATTTACCATTTTCATCTTTTGTCTTCTTTGCAGTCTTCTGGATATGGAGTCAAACCCTAAAGTTGTTAGATCTTATTTCTCTTTATTATTTTGAGTTCTTTTGAAAACTGTGTCCTTTGGCCACTTAGCTTTTGGATAATGGCTCTTAGGCTTATGTTAATTTTCTATATATTTTAATTTTTTCAGAGATATTTAATGCAAACATTTCTTTTTCCTGGACAAGTTTTGCTTTTTATCATGTGTTAAAGTTTTCCAGCTGGCATTTTTGTTCTCAGTTAAATCCCAGAGCTATCATCTGAGCAAACTTTCTGTAGGGATCCTGGTCAATCCCAGCAATTTATCCAGGCATTCATGAATACTAGATGGTAGATGATTTTCTTCTACCTTAACACATTTTAAAAATATAATTCATATATAGTCATTCCTGCCCTTTGTTTCCTAAAGGTTTGTATTTCGAAGGTGTTCATTATCCCTGTGCTAAGAGTGTGATTAAGAAGACCTTTGGTCTATGATTACAGCTGCTATTTCCAGTCTCTTTGCCACTCCACCTCATTACCTCACTCTCACTTTATATGTTTTCTTTCAAAGTAACGCCCTCATTTCTCAGGCATATGTTGGTTCCAGAATTTGGCTCTGTAAATTAAAGGATATACAGGCTCCATTCCTTAGTAAATTGAAGCCCCTCCTTCTTCATGCCCTCAGGCCATCTGGATCTGCCATCCCACTCTTCAGCTTCTCCTTTCTCAACATAGTAATAATAATTGACTTTTTTTTAGTATTCATTTGCAAAGTATTATACATTTTGAGCCTCACAATAAATCAGTGAGGATAATCCAATAGCTATTATTGTAGTTTCAGTTTTACAAATAAGTAAACTGACACCCAAAAAATGATGTGACTTCGCCTGATTACACAGCTAGTCATTGTTAGAGGCTAGATTTGAATTCAGGTCTTCATGATTATAAATTTGTTCATCTATTGGATTAGATAGGTTGCAAACCATAGATGTTGAATGTTGCATGCATTGTAAGACATTTCTCTTTATGCTATATATTTGTATTTTATATATTATTTATGTAATAACATATATTTTATACAAAGCAAGTTCTCAACTTTTGCAGGGATAAAGTTCCTTGAAAATGACATGAAACTAAAAATGGGAATGACAACCTAAGGGAAAATATGGGGTTAGGTTCCCATGACCACCAAAAACTGTAATTTTATTCTTGAGATTGCCAAAAATACACTTTTCTGCATATAATTCTTCATATCAAACATCGATCTGATAATATAACCATGAAATAACCTAGTTCCTCAATTATTCACTTTCCATCATCTATTTCTCTACCCCAACTCAGCCATAGACAAAGGTGGTCATTTCCTTTATCTTGCCATCACTACTGTATCCAAAAATTTTGAAACCCCCTTTGAAATCTGATCCTAATCTATTGCCTTTTCACCTCTCCCCCCACCATTATCTCTTCTCCCAGTGTTCATAACTCTGCACTTTCTTGGTACTCCTGCCTATTTCACTTTGCTTCTCAGCTTCCTTTTGCTGTATCAATATCTGTGTCACACCTCCATAACTGTAGATGTGTCCCTCAAGGCTCTTTGCTGGGTCCCTTCTCTTCATACTTTTAACTGATGACATCAACTTCCTTGAATTTAATTGTCCTCTTTGTTTTATTCCCACATCTGTATATCCAACCCTAAACTCTCTACTGAGAAGGAATCTCATCACCAGTTGCCTATTGGACATTTCCAGTTGAAATTTAATATTTTCAAAGCAGTGAAGAAAGGGCATTTCCAGCCTATCCCTTTGCAGAGGTGGGAGGTCCATAGGTCTTGTACATTGCATGTTTTTGGACTTCTTCAGTGTATTAGTGAGATTTGCTGATTTTTTTTTCCTTTTTTAAATTTAAATAGAATGGTTATTTGGGAGATGTCGGGGAAGGATACTGAGGGGACCTGCATGAAAAAAGATTAATAAACAAAAGATGGCAATAAAAATATTTTTTTAATTTCCAAAATAAACTCTCTATTTTCCCTCAAATCTATGTTGCTTCTGACCCTCCCTATTTTTTAAAGACACTGTCATCTTTCCAGTCACAACAGTCTGAAACTTTAGTATCATCCTCAGCTCCTCCCTCTTCCTCACCAGACATATACATTTCCATCACCACAGAATTTCTCTCACCCATTCCCTCATACAACCACTATCCTAGTTCAAACCTTCATCCCCTCTTACCTGCAATATATCAGTAACCTCCTGATTGCCTCAATTGTATCCCCCATTCCAAAGTGACCAAAGTAATTTTCCTAAAGGGGGTTTCTAATTACTTCACTACTTTCAGTAATCTCCAGTGACTCCCAACCTACACATAAATATAAATCCTTCTATTTGACATAGAAAGAAATTTACAAACTGGACCAACCTACCTTTCCAACCTTACTCCACCTTACTCTCCTTTCATGTACTCTATGGTCTAGCCCAAACTGACCTATTTACCTCATATTTGGTACTCAATTTCCCTCCTCCATGTCTTTGCCCTGGCTATCACCTTTATCTGGAATGTAGGTTATTCTCATCTCTTTGTTTTAGAACCCCTTGTTTCCTTCAAAGCTTAGCTATATAAATGAAACCTTTCCTTATTCTCCCAGTTTCTGATGCCTTCTCCCTGTAAAGAATATTGTAAATGAACATTTGTTCATCTTTACATATGTATGTGTTTTCTCTTCCTAAAGAACATAAGCTCTGGGATGGCAGGGACTGTTTCACTTGTAGGACTTAATAAATCCTTGTTAACCAATAGTCCAATGGCAAGCTGATCTGGGCATCAACTTGTGCTTTGGTTATAGAAGTGGCAGATTCAAGAAATATTTTTAGGAAGGATTAGTGGCATAATGGAGTAAAATTGATACTAATGTAGAAGCTCTCTCAAAGGGAGTGATACTGAGAAAATATGATGCATATAATATTATTAATGGTGATTTGGGAAAATTTTAAAGGAGAGATAACATTGGCTTTAAGAGTCTTCTTTAAGGGTAGTAGTGGCATATGTATATAAAACATAGGTAATGAGAAACAAGAGTATATATGGAAAATAAGAAGTCAGAGGAAATACATAATCTAGGAACACAAATATATGCATTCCTATTTATATACAATGTACATACACATATGTTGATAAACACTGTGCATGCACATATGTAGGTCTTAAAGTCATAGGAATAGATGCATTCTGAGGGATTATTGGAGTTGGTTTTTTCTTATGTGGTATAAAATTTAAAATAAAATACTGACCTTATCCATGCTTGGTTTCATCTGTATAGAAAAGTTAGGAAAGTGACTTCTTTTAAAAGCATTTAAGCAATTTTGTTCAGTAAAATAATATTTGTTGAGTGACCCTCCTTGAATCTGGCTGTAAAACCCAATGTCCTATGCCAAGTAGAACAGAGAAAAATGAAAGAAATACCCCCATAAGTCTCTTGCTGCTTTAGGTTTTTTGTTTATTTTTATGGTGAATAGGCCCGCCACATATTTTGTAAAAATTCTGTAAACTCAGAATAACTATTGTGTTTGGCTTTCATTTAGCCTGTACATGGAATCCTCGAGCAGTGGTGACAGGCTTGTGGCCACTTAAAGAGAGTCCTCTCGAGGTAGCCATCATCAGTGCTCACAGCAGAAGGAGAAATTGGACCTTCTTTATTTGGAGCAGGCTTTTAATTCAATCAAGATGGCTAACTCCCAAGGTGGAAACTCTGGATGGACTATTTTAATCTCATGGTTTTAAATGGGCAGACTACATTCAGTTAAGACTTTTCTGAAACAAAATATCAAAATTGGTAATAAAAAAGAAAAAGAAACATGATGGCTGAATTGCTACTTAATACATTTTATCTCCTATGTCAGATAAAATTATTGATTTCTACCACTGTGTATATTACAATCCATAATCATCCTGAAGGTTTGATTTCTACATCAATGTGACAATAAAAATATTGCCACCTAGAAGTTTGCTTACTTTTAAAATATAAAATAGATTGTATTGCAATTGGAGACTATAATCCTGTTTAGGAATATCAATAAAAGTGTGCCCAACCTAAATTCTATTTTCCACAAATTTTTTAAAGACAATATAGATATACATGTATCTGTATGTGTATATAGATGCAAATATACACATGAAAAGCATGCTTATTATAGTAACAGTGCTGTGTAGGAAATTTTCAAATACTTGATACATTTTGACAGCTGTTTTCTACTGGAATGCTGTCAAGACAATCATTGAAATACTTTGAAATGTTTAAAATGAGAAGGTGCTTAACTTCTGTGTCTGTTTTAGCAAATGGGGGCCCCCATTCCCTAAAGGTTAGTTATACCATACCCAAACCCCATGCAACTTATCCCTTGGGCTAGCCTCATGTTATTTCTTTATATCCAAAGGATCTCAGTTGTTAATAGTAATTGTTTGCATCCCATTTTTATTCTCAGACATTTAAAATACCCTTTCCAGTTTTGTTTTGTTTTTTAAAAAACACTAATCCTTTATGACATATTTATCAAGAAACAGTGAAAAATATGGTATGTTCTGGTTGATTGAGTTTATAAATGGTTGAAGGGTACTGCTCCCAGACTAGGTATCAGTATAACATTTATTAGAAGAGCAGGATGTAGTGAGTTTTGTTGAGCAAACAATGATCGTTGGCCCAATCCTTTTTTTAATTGGTGACTTTAATAATTGAGTAAATGAATGAAAAACCATTTATTAAGAATTCTCTCTGTACCGGGCATTGTGCTAAGCTTTGAAGGGTTAAAAAGAAAAAGAAAAAGAAAAAGAAAAGCAAGATAGCCCCTCCCCCAACCCTCAAGCTTACATTCTTTTTTTTTTCTTTTTGGAGGGCAATTGGGGTTAAGTGACTTGCCCAAGGTCCTATGGCTAGTTTTTTTTATTAAGTGTCTGAGGACAGATTTGAGCTCAGGTCCTCCTGACTCCAGGGCTCTATTCACTACACCACCTAGCTGCCCCTCAAGCTTACATTCTTATAGGGGAAGATAACTAGTACAAAGAAGGCAGTGACCAGGGAGGGGTGTTGTGGTCAGGAATGTCTTGGGCATGGTGAATATTGTCATAGGACATTTGATTAAGATGATGATGAAATACAGTGTTGCTGAGCATCAGAAACTTGGTTCTAGATGTGGCTCTACCCACTGAATAGCTGTGCAATCCTTGTCCAATCACTTATATTTTTAAGCCTCTGTTTCCTCATTCATAAAATGGGCATAATGATAATAAAAGCCAGCGTTTATATAGGGCTTTAAGGTTTGCAAAGCACTTTTCACATGACACCATTTGATTATAATAACTGCTGCTGAATTTGTAGGGTTGTTGTGAATGAGATAATACATGGGAAGGAGCTTTTGATACTGTAAAACATTATACCAGTGGAGGTTATTTTTATAATTATCGTCCATCCGTGTTCATCTTGGCCCTTGGTATTTGGGTGTGGATATTGCATGCAGAATCTAGTGACCAGAGCTCCATTTCTGGTTTTGCCACCCAATACCTGAATTATGGAAGGGAGGTTATAGGGACAGGGAGAAGACATTGGATTGTGCTGAGGAGTGGGGGCGGGGAGGGAAGAAACCCCAAAGATCTGTGTTCAGATCCCTATTCTAGTACTTTCCACCTGTTTTACCTTGAGTCTTAGTTTCCACATCTGTAAAATGAAGGCTATTTTAGGCTAGTCTCAGCTCAGGTTAGTCCATGATTCTATCTCAGGTTTGGAAGTTAATAAGTCATGAATGAATGAAAGAATGAATGGATGAAAAAGTATTTAATAAGTGCTGCTTCTGTTCAAAGGATTGTGCTAAGCCCTGGGGATACACATAGAAATCTCTGCACTCAAATAACATATATTCTAATGGAGATGGGGGTGTGGAGAAGGAAGGCAATACACAAAGGAAGTTTCAGCCAAAACTCAGATAGAAAGACCCAGTGTTCCTCAGGGTGCCAAAGTAAAGTAGATAGTAATGCTTCCATCCTGTTTATTTCCACTGATAAAACCCCATCTCTTTCTGATGTTGAACCATTTAATGGTACCAAGGACTGTTGATGAGAATGTTCTTTTCTATATCTTCTGTAGCTCTGGCTCCTGAGGAAGGGGGCTAAAAAGCTGTAGCACCTGCAGAGAAAGTTCTTCTCTGGGAAAGAGTTGTCTAGTAACCATCAGGTGCTTATACTGGCAGCAGTACGAAATGGCTCCCTTAGCTCCAGATTACAGTAAGCAGAGAGTTCCTGGATTTGCCACTCCTCATACCTGTGCTCCCTCTTTGAGGTCAATAATGGGTACAATACTACTCACTGCCTTGAGGCCACCCACTGAATATTCCATTGCTTCTTACTTCCATTTTGAAAATCAGGACAAAATGGTAGAGACTTAGCAGAAGTAGAAAAGATTAAGAAAAGGTTGCAAGAAAATGGTAAGGACTTAACAGAAACAGAAGAGATTAAGAAGAGGTGGAAGAATATACAAAAGAACTATGCAGAAAAGATCTTAAAGTTACTGATAACCATGATGATGTGGTTGCTGACCTAAAGCCATACATCCCAGAGAATGAAGTCAAGTGGGTTTTAGGGAGCATTACTATGAATGAGGCTAGTGGAAGTGATGGAATTCTAGTTAAACTGTTTGAAATCCTAAAAGGTTATACTGTTAAAAATATTGCACTAGGGGCGGCTAGGTGGCACAGTGAATACAGCGCCGGCCCTGGAGTCAGAAGGACCTGAGTTCGGAGCCAGCCTCCGACATTTAATCCACACAAACAAAAACCTAGCCGTGTAACCTTGGGCAAGTTACTTAACCCCAATTGCCCTAAAGGGGCGGCTAGGTGGCGCAGTGAGTAAGAGAGCCGGCCTCGGAGTTGGGATGACCCGAGATCAAATCCGGTCTCAGAAAATGAGCACCCACACATAAATAATGACTAGCCGTGTAACCTTGAGCAAGTTACTTAACCCCAATTGCTTTAAAAAATAACATTGCACTCAACATGCCAGCAAATTTGGAAAACTCAGTAGTGGACACTGACTGGATGGGAAAAGATCAATTTATGTCCCAGTGCTAAAGAAAGGCAATGACAGAATGTTCAAACTATCAGACTGTTGCCTCATCTCACATTCCAGCAAGGTTATGCTAGAGATTCTGTACACTAGGTTTCAGCAGTATGTGAACCAAGAATTACCAGAAGTGCACACTGGTTCTCAAAAAAGGCAGAGGAACTAAAGACCAAATTGCCAGTATTCACTGGATTATGGAGAAAGCAAAGGGGTTTCAGAAAATAATCTACTTCTGCTTCTTGAGTACAACAAAGCCTTTAACTATGTGGGTCACAAAAAAAATTGGCAAATTCTCAAAGGGATGGGAGCACCAGATGATCTTACTTCTCTCCTAAAGACCATATATGAGTGCCAAGAATCAATAGCTAAAACTAAACATGAAACAACTGATGGGTTCAAGATTGGGAAGGGAGTATGACAAGGCTATATATTGCCTTATTTATTTAACTTATATGCAGAGCAAATCATGCAAAATGCAAGGCTAGATGAATTAAAATCCAGAATTATGGTTTCCAAGAAAAACAGCAAATATCTCAGATATTCATACAGAAGCCATCTGGTGGCAGACAGTGAAAAAGTCAGAAGCCCCTTGATGAAGGCAAAAGAGAGTATAAAAGTTGACTTGAGGCTTAACATTAAAAAACTATGATCCTGGCATCTTGTCCTATCACTTCTTGGCAAACAGGAGAAGAAATGGAAGCAGTTTCAGATTTTATATTCTTAGGTTCAAAGATCACTACAGATGGTGACTTTAGCCATAAAATTAAAAGACACTCCTTGGAATGAACCTATGGTAAATATGGACAGTCTACTAAAAATAGAAGACATCACCTTGTTGACAGATGTACATATAGTCAAAGCTGTGGTTTTTCCATTAGTAATGTATGTCTGTGAGAGTTGGATTATAAAGAAAGCTGAGCACCACAGAATCAATGCTTTCAAGTTGTGGAGCTACTTAAGAATCCTCTTGGATGGCGAGGAGATCAAGTCAATCAATACTTAAAAGAAATTAACTCTAACTTTTCATTGGAAAAATAAATGACGAAGCTGAATCTTAAGTACTTTGGCCACATAATGAAAAGACAGGACTTGTTGGAAAAGACTCAGATTCTGGGAAAGATTGAAGGCAAAAATAGAAGGGCCCAGCAAAGGATGGTATCATGGAAGATAGTATCATGGAAGCAATGACCATGAGCTTGGACAGTCTTTGAAAGATAGTGGAGAACAGAAAGGTCTGGCATGCTGTGGTCCACCAGATCACAAAGAGTCAAACACAACTGAACAAAACAGAAATCAAATGTTGATCTCAGTTATTACCTTGTTAAGCTCACTTCCAAAAATATGCTTTTCCCTTCATAAACCCTTGCTTTTCAGTTGTAGCAATGATGATGATGTCACCCAAGACCTTCAGTTTCTTGCCTCCCCTTTGTAATTTTAAACGTTATATTCCTACAAAAAGCTTTATAGAATCCTTTTGAGAATGTCATTTATTTCAATATAGAGCACCAGAAGTGGGTAATAGTCATGTGACTCAGTAGGTCTAGAGAAGTTTTCTCTTGTATCTTAGATACAGGCCAACAGAAGACAGTAAACTTCATCATTGTTATTTATTTGACAGCAGCTTTTGAGACCACAAGCTTCCTCACCCAGAACTCACCAATTACTTCTACCTACCTCTTTTTCCTGTGGTCCTTTGTAGATAATTTCTTATCTAATTGTACCTGTAGATTCTTATTATCATACCTTAGAGAGAAGGCAACTCCGTCCTCCTCAGTCTAGGTCCTTTTTAGAAAAAGCCTCATATTTTGTTATCAACTTTTT
The DNA here is from genome assembly GCA_011680675.1 of Gymnobelideus leadbeateri. Taxonomy (NCBI): domain Eukaryota; kingdom Metazoa; phylum Chordata; class Mammalia; order Diprotodontia; family Petauridae; genus Gymnobelideus; species Gymnobelideus leadbeateri. The sequence continues at coordinate 83,120 of WOXC01003797.1, read as the reverse complement.
TTTTAATCATTTCTCTACCATGAACACATTGAGGAGAAAGTCTTCTTTGGTTTGTGACACAAATGACACAAATCTTTGTTTTGTGACACAAATGAAGAGATTGACCTTTTTTAAAAATAAAATTGTATTGATATCATCTGTTTTAACATAACTTGCATTTCCCTTCTTCCCTCCTTCTACCCCCTGCAAAGCCAGAAGCTCCAACTTTTACCGGAGATCTTTGTTGCACAGATTTTTCCTCAAGTTAATGATTTTCTTTCTAATTATAATTACATTGATATTGCTTTACAAAACTGCTCAATTTTAAGCATTCATTTTACCTTCCTCGATTCTCTCTATCCCTTTTTTCATCATGGATAGATGGGGGCTTGTTTTCCTGAAGTTCAATCTAATGGTCTCCCATGGGTGCACTTCCCTCCCATGATTATCAGTTGACACCAATCAGTAGTCCACACTTATTCTGGAAATATACAGTCTAGAATATGTCAGGACATCAAAGCTAGTACCTAAAGAAAGAGTTAAGACTTTATACAATAACCAAAGGAGTGAATTTTATGCATAGTCAGTAATGCTTGAAAGTCTGGGACTTCCACCAGACTCTACATCACCAGTATATGTGAATCTCACTTCACTGAATCAACCTTCTCTGCCTCAGTTGTCTGTAGAAGACTGATAAAGAGAGCAGATCCCTGACAAGGTGCTATGGTGAAGAAGTGTAGTGGTGATGGCAAGAGATGAAATTGTTAGTCTTTTGAAGGTTCTTTACTCTGGGACGAATAGTAGGATTTGGAACTGTGCAGTAGAATGGTGAAGTTGGCTCTTACTGATCCCACTCATGGGACCGGTGCTTCCCAGGGTATACCACGCCATGGCCCTTAAAGCACTACACGATGATTTTGTATATATGGGTCAAGAATGGTCCATAGAGCTGGTAATCTTCCTGGCCCAAGATGGACATAGACATTACCAAGAAATCTGAATTTGTGCACACATAAGAATGTATGCAAAGAAAAGTTCTACCAATTCACTGAGCTTACTTGGAGAATATAAATACTAGCAAACATTTGGAACTTCTCTTAATTGACTTTCTGTCTCTGAAAGGAGATAGTAAGAAGATAAGTCATATGTTGGTAGTCATGTATCCCTTTACTAAGTATGTCCAAGTGTATCCCACAATGTACCAGAAAGCCTCCACAGTTACAAAAGTATTATGGGGAAAGTATTTCTCAATGTATGGACCTCCCACCAAAATTTATTCTGACCAAAGTATAGACAATAGTAGTAAAGGGGGGCGGAGCCAAGATGGCGGAGTAGAAACAGCACTTCCAAGGTGCTCTGGCCCACACCACCTCCAAACAATGTGAAAGGGGAATCTGAACAACTTCGGGAGCCCCAGCACCCACAGAACAACACAGAGAAGCTAAGCTCCTGCTGAGGACAGCCCACCAGCCTTGCAGAGAGAGGCCAGTGCAGCGCTCTGAGAGCTGGCAGCACAGCATGCTGGGAACTGACACTGCAGCGCTCTGCATGAGCCGCGGTTTTAGCCCTAGGGCAGCTGGGCCAGCAGCTGGCTGGAGGGACCCCAGAACACCAGCAGCTGTGGCGATTCCAGAACTATCAGCACAGATATGCCTAGGACAAAGTGAGAAGTTAGTGCCCTATGGTCTTTGGGACCAGTATTTGGGGAACGCATGGGCTTCCTCCCCTGGGGGCGAAAAGCTGCTGAGGAAACACAGAATGGGGCACAGAGGCCATTTTGCAGCATCAGTGGCAGCTCCAGCTCCTGGTCTTCGAACTGTAGAGAGATCCAGCAATCAGTCTGGGGGTTAATAGCTCTTGCTTTAACCTGCTTGGATCTGGATTGTGGTCTGGGGTAGAGGTTTGGGGTGGGTATCCAGCTTGCCAGAGTGTGTGGAGGCTTTACAGAGGGCACCCAATCTGCGGAAGTTGTGAAGACCCCACGTTTGGGATGGAAGCTCTCCTGTCTGGTGGCAGAGTCCTACTGTGGTAACAAGCCCCAAAATCAAGTAATTAAGTGGCAATATACCCAGGCAAAGGAAACAAAATAAACAGAAAAATGCAACTTTAGACTTCTATTTTGGGGGCAAAGAGGATCAAAGCATGGAACAGGAAGAGGACTGTGAGGTCTGAACTCCTGCGCCAAAAACCCCAAATGAAAATACAAGCTGGCTATAGGCCATAGAGGACCTTAAGAAGCAGATAAGAGAAGTGGGGGAAAAATTGGGAAGAGAAATGAGAAAGATGCAAGAAAAGTATGAAATGACAGTCAACAGCCTGACTGAGGAAAACAGCACCTTAAAAAATAGACTAACTCAAATGGCAAAAGAGGCCCATAAAGGCAATGAGGAGAAGAATGCCTTAAAAAGCCGAATTTGCCAGATGGAAAAAGAATCTCAAAAGCTCACTGAGGAGAATCACTCCTTCAGAATTAGACTGGAGCAAATGGAAGCTGTTAAACAGATCCAAACAAATGAAAGAATAGAAGGCAATGTGAAATATCTCATGGGAAAAACCACTGACCTGGAAAATAGATCCAGGAGAGATAATTTAAAAATTATTGGACTACCTGAAAGTCATGATCAAAGAAAGAACCTAGAAATCATCCTTAAATAAATTCTCAAGGAAAATTGTCCTGATGTTTTAGACCCAGAGGGGGAAATAGAGGTTTAAAGAATCCACCAATCGCCTCCTGAAAAGCATCCCAAAAAGAAAACTCCTAGGAATATTATAGCCAGGTTCCAGAACTCCCAGATCAAGGAGAAAATACTACAAGCAGCCAGGAAGAAACAATTCCAGTATTGTGGAAACACAATCCGAATAGCCCAGGACCTGGCAGCTTCTACACTGAGGGATGGAAGGGCATGGAATATGATATTCCAGAGGGCAAAAGAGCTGGGATTGAAGCCAAGGGTCACCTACCCAGAAAAACTGAGTATCTTGTTTCAGAGGAAAATATGGTCATTCAGTGGAATAGAGGACTTTCAAGCATTCTTGAGGAAAAAACCAGAGTTGAATAGAAAATTTGAAATTCAGACACAAGAAGCAAGAGATGCTTGAGAAGGTAATCAGGGAAAAGAAATCAAAAGGAACTTAACAAAGTTGATCTATTTACATTCCTACATGGAAAAACAATAATTGTGTCTGATGAAACCTTTCTTGTTATGAAAATAATTGAAGAAGGATATATGGACATATGAATACATATGTGGATGTGTGTATATATGTTTATAGGTATACATGGATAGAGGGCACAGGTTGAATTTGGTAGGAAGGGATGATATTTAAGGCGTGAAGTTAAGAGTTGAGAAAGCAAAGTGACAAGAGGAGATGGGGAGAGACAGGGTAGGGTAAACTATCACATATAGAAGAGGCAAGGGGAAGTAGTTGCAGGGAAGGGGAAGAACAGGAAGGCAAAAAGGCAAAACCCTATTCTCTTTGAATTTGGCTCAGGGAAAGAATCACATACATACTAAATGGAATATCTCACCCTGCAGGAGAGTAGGGGGAAGGGAGATGAGAGGGGGGGATGATGGAGGGGAGGGCATTCTAAGGGGAGGGGAGGTTGGAAGTACCCACTATGGAAAAGGTACAGGATCAAAGTAGGGAATGGACCAGGTGGGGGTGGGATGGATGGGAGGCAAATATAAACAGTCTTTTACAATATATCTACTATGGTAATGTTTCGCATAGCTATACATGTACAACACATACTTAATTGCTTATCTTCCCAGAGGGAGTGGGTGACAAGGGAGGAAGGGAATGGATCTGAAATTTGAAGTCTTGAAATTAATAAATACTATTATTAATACTATTCTGCATGTAATTGGGAGATAAGATGTTCAGTCATCGGGGCTCAGAGATTCACCTTGCCCTAATGGCAAAGCCAAAGGGGGTATGGGAGAAGATATGGGAGAGCAGATTGGATGAGGGGATATCTAGTGGGACTGCTATTCTGGGGTGGTGGGTAGGGAAAAATGGGGGAAAAAATTGTAACTCGAAATCTGGTGGAAATGAATGATGTAAACCAGAAGTTAATAAAGCATTTGTTAAACAGGAAAAAAAATAGTAGTAAAAAATACAGTGCTCAAAAATATAGAGTCTCTGGCTGGTATCAAGAACTCTAAATTAAATAAAATTGAATAAAATAAAATTAGGCAATACCCTTTCTGCCTAATACTTTAGCTCTAAAGACTTCTGGGGATGCAGTAACACTACTACTATGCAGCCCTGGCCCTTTATAGGGTCAGATATAGGTGGACAGAAATATAGCTCTTACAAGGATTAAGATAAACCCATACCACAGACGAGCACAGGTAACAAGGTGTATCAATTAGCAGATCACAGGAAAGTTTTAACTATCTACCCAGTGACTAAACTAACTTATCTTGTCTCAGGTAGAATTGGGGAAATGGTTATACATGTAGTCAGATGATGATTCCAGGGTTTTGATCTTGTACTTTGTGCCTTGAATATAATCATGTCTGTTTAGAGGTGTATATGTTTTTCACGTTTCTGCTTATTGGATTTTCATGTTTGTTTTTTATTGGCATAAGCTTATTCTGTAACTCAGCGAACCTTGCTTAGTTTGCTGTTTGGCTTATTATCCTGGTTAGTAACTATTTTACCATTGTCATTAGTTTTATGATGATTTGTTTTTATCTTATACCTTTGTAGGTGTCATTATGAAATGCTAGTGTGATAGAGTCTACCTCTTATTTGACTTTGAATTTAATTCCTGAAGCAACCTGTCAAGTGTTACTCTACATTGTGCAATATCTGTTTGCATGTATTGTTGTTTTTTATTGTGGTGAATAGTATTGTACTGTGGCTTTCTGAGATTCTGGTTAATAACCTGTACTCTGGTATTTGGTTCTGTTTTGTGTAAGTATAGGTGCCAGACCTGTTACAGTTGATTTTGCAAGGGACTACAAAGTTCTAAACCCTGGGGAGGAATGTTAGAAGCTCTAGCAAGTGGTTGACTGGCCACAAATCCCGTGGGATCTCTGGTTCTTCCCAGTTTGGGCAGTCAACCTTTAAACAGGTGGACGGAGATTTTCACATCCAGGGTAATTAGGGGGATTTGGGGTAACCTCAAGGAGAATGAGAAGAGATGGGAGAAGTGGTGGTTATCCCATGGCACCAATCAGTGTCTGCCACGTCAGCAGTTCGCTCCTATGAGACTGTGAGAAACGGCTTCTAAATGAAGAAACTGAAAGGTGTGTGTGTGTGTGTGTGTGTTCATTACAGGTGCTGTCCAAGAGGAACAAGTCACTCCTACCTCACTTCTACCTTACTTGATCTTAATTGTGTGTGTGTGTGTGTTAAGTTTATTTCTGTTAAAGAATACATTTGATAGATTTAGTATTATTTCTCATAAACCCTTATGGTTGACCATGTCCTTGTGTTGTCTCAGGTCCTTTTGTTTGTGACAGGAGGGTATAGTGGGAACCATCCAGGAGAAAGGAACTTTGCTTAGAGTAATGGTAGGAGCTCAAACCCAAACCTAGTGTTAGGGAGTTTTGCTCCCTAACTGGGGCATAAGTAATTTCTTCACCACTCTCCTAAGGGCAGAATCACTTAATGTGGGCCATATTTTATCAGTCTCTCTTGTAGATTTGAGGCACTGTTACACTGTTTTCAAAGATGCCACCTACATGTGAAAGAAATTCACAATTTCATGTTTAATTGTCTTTTTATCCTATTCTTTTGTTTGGAAGTGTTCATTTTATTTGATGTTTATCAAGTTCATGAGTTAAAATCTCTGGCTACATACTTCCTTTCTAGTGGGTTGTTCATCTTGCTTCCCCCCACAGTACTCTCATTTATGATTACACATTGTAGTCCAACTGGAATCTTAGTTGTCCTTTGATATTATTATATATTATTATATATTTTTCTTCCTTTATGCATTTACCTAGGCTGCTGGCCTCCCTGCCTGAAATGTATTCTCTCCACATTTGCACCTGTTGAAATATTTCTCTTCCTTCTATAGCAAGATTGTCACCTCCACAATGAAACCTTCCCTGATCTCCAGAGCCATAACATTGTTGCAGTAAGTAGGGTTTTGCCCCAAGACTCCAAAAAAGTAGAGAATGCTGACAGCACAAATACCTTCAACAATACAGAAACATAATCGCTTTTCCCCTTCAGTCCCACAAACCAGGTTAACTCCTTACTAGGTCTCAGGAACTTCTAATCATGGCAGCTGGGTTCTCTATCCATCCCCCAACTGAGTTTGTCCTAAGTCGTCCATTTGCCTCATGCTGCTAACCCCAAGAAGGTAGGTCTTGTGAAGTTTGTCCAAGGTAAATAGTGTAGCTCTCTGGTGAGTGATACTCAAGGTTTCTGTGGGCTTTTACCTAGAGTTTTCTTTTGCCCTTGTTACAGTAAGTCTTTTTTGTATTCATATCCTATTCCTCTGATTTTGTGTAATCTTGAGAGACGTTTTTTTCTTTGCAGTCCTAGTGCCTAACATAGTTCTTGGTATATAGTAGGTGTCTGTTAAATTGAATTGAATAAAAGAGTGTCGATAGAGGCAATACAATTGCTTATACTTTCTTCATCTAAAGCATTCTTCATTGGTGCTTAGTGTTCCTAATAATAACCCTGAGCTTTTTTAAAACATCTTCAAAAATCTTTTTAATAAAAGAAAATTGCATCACATACCTTAAATTTTAGTGTTAGTTGTGATCTTTGGACTTTGATCATTGGAAAATACATAATTCTTTTATACACTATGGTTCAGTTAAGTTACTCAGTTTAACCGAATATCCCTTCCAACACCAATGTGGATAAAGCATTTTTTTCTGCCTTGTTTTCTTTGCCTGATATCAGAAGAGTAAAATAATTTTTACAGGAAATAACTAATTTTACAATACTCAGTAAATATACAAGATATTATTCCTTATACTGAATCCCACAATGTTGTTTATTATTGAATACTCAAACAGATGCATGTATGAATCTATATATTTATAAATATGTTTCACCCTTAACATGATTTGCTTTATCCATACCCGTAGACTAAACAGCTGTGTGATGTGGCTTGAGAGTTCCAATATGGTTCATAGAAACCTGATACTTAAAGCCTGTTGCTGTATTTAACTACTATTTTCATTCCCCTTTATTAACTTTTGGTTGTTTGTTTTTCATCCCACATTTTTCACTATCTTGATTTTATAACACACATTCTTCTTCCCAGTCTCATTCCCATGAATAATTTTAGATAACTTAGTGCAGGAACATTCCAGAATAAAGCAGCAGAACCACACAGGGATAGCAGGTAACAAAACTTTATTATTATTCACTGGAGAAGAAGTAAAATAGATGCCAACAGAGAAAGGTTTTGGTTTGCAGCCCCCATTGCCTTCAGGGCAAGGGCACCACACAGTGAGTCAGCTTCTGGTTATGGAATTGTGTGCAGCTCCTTCTGCTGCTGAAATTAATGACTTATTTGAAAGGTTCAGGCAGAACTTTGGGGGACAAACACAAAAATAATATATTTCTTGCCAAAATCAAGAGAGCCTTCATTTGTTGTTTCCATCATCTAGAAGATGGTCAGGGTCAAAAATCAAATACAAAATCAAAAAGGTCTACAGGGAGAATCAGAATGGAATTACAGCATCTCCATAAGTCCAGAATTACCTTTGGAAAGAAAGCAAAGAAGGGTGGAGACCAGGGTCTAGAGGTCCCCTTGTTACCTGCCCACATCCTCCCTTCTATGTCATCAGTTTTTCCCCCCACTATCCTAAAGATGGATTTTGGGGTGGGCAGGACCAATAATGTTCCCTTAGTCTTCTGGCCGACTGTATTGGCTGTCCTCATCTGTTACTACTTAACAATTTTCATCAGATTGTTTCCCTGCCTCACTATGGCCCCCACTACTTTGGTGACCATAGGATCCTGATGCTGTGGAAGAAGACCTACATAATCCACTTGCCAAGGTCTGGCTAGCCTTATCTCCTGGGGGGTCTTCCCTTGGACAGCTCCATACTGTGTAATATTTGGCAATGGTATAAACAGGAGGCTCAGCTAGCCATCACTTCTTGGCTTCTTTATGGAAGAGGTAGAGACCTCTCTAGTGGGCCCAGTCCTACATATTGTGTTTATGTCCACGGCTGAGTTGAGCCTGGATCCATTTGTCTGGTACAAGCTTCATCAATCATGTCATTCCATTTGGATTTCTTGGAAAAAGGTCCCCTTTGGTGGTTAGATACATGAGTAATGTACAGTATATAGCTGTTAGTTTTTCAGTTGTTTGCTATGTGAGCTTACCAGGGTAAGTTTTAAAAAATCCTGCATTAAACTTGATTTTCCAGTTAGTTTCATACACTACGGTGGGGTTTGCCACTGTAGTCCATTTGATTGTATAAATGATGGCATTAGAATTGTGAAAATAATTTGGGTGCCCTCCCCCAAGGCAGGACCTGGGGGAAAACTGCTGAGAATTCTTTTGCCCCTTTCATGTAGGAATCTTGGCACCACTGTCACTTAAGCCAGTGTCTAGGAGACTCAGAAAAAAATGTCTAGTTCTCCTATTTAACCATTGGATAGCCACAAAGGCATATGACCTGTGGTCCCCTTAAGGGAGGGCCTATTCTGGGAACCATGATCCACACCTATTCTTGTTTGCCTGATATTAAGAGGGTGAGGCCAGGATAGAGGGTAGCTATCAGGGATGTACCTTCTTCCCCTACCTCAGAAGGAAGTGGGGCTTAGAGGGTTGGCTGCTGTAATTTTAAAAATCTAGCAGATCACAGATCTTTTAAACTAGCTCTTCTTCTTTTGAAATACTCAGGTTCCACTGTGATCAGTTCTGAAGGCGAGTCTTCTTTGGGGCCTTTCTCATCCTTGTCACTCACAGTATCTTTCTGTTTCTAAAATGCTGAACAAAGGTGATGAAGGGATTAGGGATTTGTCTGCTGCCTGATTTCCCATTTCCAGTGTTAGTTCTGAAAGGAGCACTGGCAGGTCAGGTCCTCAGACAACAGCTGCTGCTTTTCTCACCACTCTAGGGACTGGTTTTCCGATTCTGAATCACTACCAATATATTGTCTATTAATAGTGAGCAGCAGTATTTAGAAAATGTATTGGCTAAGATGGTATGGTAAAGAATAGTAAGTATAAAATGTCTCTGCACTCAAAAACCTAAAAGCTCACCTTTCCACCAATATCTATGTACCTGGGAAGAGAGGGTTCAAAATTAAAATAGTCACAACACAGGTGTCAAAAGGGTGCCTCTAAAGTCCTTTTCTCCCTTCCTGAAGTACATCTGCTCAATAGACCTTTCATCCACTGTCTCAAGATAAATGTCATTCTTGATTCCATGGCTGATGTGTCTCACAGGAGAAGTCGAATTCCCTGAAACTACCACCATCTTCCAGTCACAATGTCTCTGCATCTGTTAAAAGCATTTCCACTGCCGTCATCTACTACCACTCTGTTGGCTATTGCCTTTGCTATGATTTTGGTATGACTTTCAGTGAGACCTTCGATAGAAACTCAGGATGTCTTGAATTCACAAAGTCCCTGCTTGAGCCCATCCATGTCAAGGTTATTGCTTGGCCACTTAGTGGGGCCCCTATGGTGGGATTCAGGGCAGCCTGCTCTTTCCTTACCCAGCTCTTGAGGAAACACTTTAAAGTACCCCCCCTGCTTCAAAGCAAAGAGGTCAAGAGACGGGTGAAAAGTGGGACCTTTTATGTGCATTCTAAGTTCTGGCTAAACAGTCCTGAGTCTTAAGTTTCTGAGTCTGTAGCCACCTAGAATTCTTTTGATCATCATAGTCGTGCATGGCTGAAAACAGTCTCTTTCCTTCCACTCCCCCATCCCATTTCTATGCATCATTTGTATTGCAACCAGGCAGGGAATATCTGTGCATGTTTCAAGGGCTGTTACTGTCTGTCCACCCCCCATTTCACTGAGAATGAATGAGGCATAGTCAAAACAAGGGGAAAAAAGGATGGTGTTAGTTTAATCGAACAGACATCTCAGGGAGCTAGGGAGTTGATCCAGGAATAGAAAATGTCTCAGTAAGATAGGGGGGAAAGAACCCAAGAGTAGCAGGAAATTTGAACTGGGAAGGCTTCTCAGGGATCCAGGTGTATTCTAGCTCTAGGCTTTGCTTGATTGCCTGAATGGACTGAGATGTTTATAGGTTACAACATCTTTGGGATAGCAGAGTTTGGGGAGAGCAGAGGTCTGAAAAGTAGAGGACCTAGACAGGGAGTCACTGGGATTAGACACACTTTATCAATTGAACTTGTGGTACTCTAGATGGTGCCTCTGTGTCCAGTGACCTACATTTGGACTGGAGGGATAGAAATTGAAATTCCTGAAATTCTCCCTATAAATCAAACAAGAAGACAAAAGCTAAAGGAAAGGCTGGTCCCCATATTCTCCTTGGAGACTGCAATATGATAAATCTTTGGGAAAAGGACACTATGATAACTGCTTATGGGCAACATCTGCTGTAGGTGTTGAGTAGGCAGATAGAGAAATTATATGAAAAACATGATGAAATGTCCTGATTTAAAGTGGTTATATACTTTTAACATTCGGTACAAAGCAAAGGGGGGAAAGGAAAATCCAGTAAAAACAAAAGTTGAGAAAAGGTTCAAAGCAAGAAATGAGGGGTCAAAAGCTATATTGGAGCCTCTGTCCCATGCATATCATGAATATTGCCTTTACTGTGAAGTCCCATAGCAAAGTAGAGAACAAAAGTCTGAGATAACTATCCCATAGGAAACCTGAAATTTCAGGTGAGAGGCTCAGTTATTAGGACTGGAACTGATGTCTTCTTGCACCTGGCTGTTTATTGCTGCTCTGATATTACTCCATATAGCAATAGCTCAGGAGACCAGGGCAAAGCCTCAATTGTCATATTTTACTGACTCTTACTTCATTGTTCATACCAGGATCCCACCCACACCTAAACCTCAGATTTATCTCCAATATCTAACTCAAGATTCAAGACTTAAGTTTTTCCATTGCTAGGAACAAATCTCAAGGTACAAGGTACTTCATGTCTAGGGTCAGAGAATCGAACACTAGGTCCTCAAGAATGCAGTCTAAGATCAAAGACTCAGGATACAAACTTCTTATTAGCAGGACCTCCTCTATAGGAAGGGGCATTAAAGATGCCTAGTCTTCCTTTTTTACAGGCGCTGAAAAAAGAACTGATGCATTTTCTGACATTCCCAGAACACATTGCAGAGCACCCTAAATGATATCATAATTATTCAAATTGAAAAACAACAACTTCCTGCTGATGAACAGAAAAGGACAGGCAGTTGAATGGATAATCTATAAAGGCCAATTAATGCTTCTTGGATAATGTTATTCTGGGCCTAAAACTGACTACACCAGAATTCTTTGGGGGAATAGTACAGTGTTTTTAATTATCCAAGCCTTTCCCCAAGACAAAGACCCACCTCCTTCATACATCAATCAGTTTTCTGGTGAGGTTGCATTTCAAGTCCTGAGAGAATACAGTCTTTAAAGAATTAAAAGTGTGGGTCACCCAGTGGTCAGGGAAGAGGAGCTTGGAGGATATGAGTAAATTTAAACATATTTCCAATGAATAGTTATCAGATATCCAGGAGAAGCAGCATAAAGTCTATCTTCAGAGACATCTGTCACCAGATATCATGTGACAAGTGTGAGGTTTAGCAAATGGGTGGCCTTTGTATTTCATTTGTATCTTTGCATTGGCAAGTGAGTCGAAGGTATGTCCCTAATACTTTGGGTGGACTCCCCACTGAAGGAGTTAAGAGAGAATCTGTTTGAGTGGCACCAGATGAGAAGGCATAGATGTGTTGCTAACTAACTCATGTCAGTAAGATCCTGAATCTATTGAAGTATAAGGAAGAACTTAATAATTAGAATTATCTCAATACAACATTCTGCTCTTTCTGTAATCTTCAGTTTTCCCTCTGTCTACTAGTTCATTCCTTACTGTTTATGAACACACTTAAGTTTCCTCATTCATTAAAAAACAAACAAGTATGAAACCCCACCAACCCTCACTAGATCCTACCTTTCCCTTAGCCTATCTGCCAACATATTTTTCTCCACCAAACTCCTAGGAAAAAACTATTTACCCTTATTGTTTCCACTCACTTAACATTTTCTTCCTAAACATTTGCATTCTGGCTCCTGAATCACCCAAATCAACCTGCTTACTTCAAAGTTATAATTTATCTTTTTTTTAAATCATCTACATTTCTCCCTGTATTTCTCAAACTTCCCCTTGCTAGAGAGCCATCCTTTACAATAAATATTTTTTTTTATCCAGACAAGCCAAACACATCAGAAAAGTTTGATAATATGCAATTTACCACCCCACAGATCCTCTTCTCCTTACATATATAAAACCTTTCTTCTTGTCAGTCAGTTCCTTGGCAAATATGCTTATTGATGTTTGACATTTGAGCCAATTGCTTTACAGAATTATTGTTCCAATTTACAACCCTGCCGATAGTGCACCTCTCTTTCCACAGCCCTTCCAACATTAACTATTCTCATTTTTCCCATCTTTTCCAATTTTATGGGTGTGAGGAGAAATCCCAGGGTTGCTTTGGTTTCCACTTCTCTTTTTATTCCTCTTTTGGAGAGATTGGTGATTAGTGGCCGAGACCAAGACCGTGTGTCTTTTCATGTCCTACCTGTCTGAACTCCTCTGGACTTCTCTGTCATGGCCCAGGAATATCATGCTACAAGATCACTTCAGCCTTGGAATTCACCCCTCATCACTACTCTCTGCCCTTAGGACTTCTCCGTCTTAAAGAAGGGTGAAGTGTTTTCCAGAATCTCTATTTAAGAAGGGAATCCCTGCCTTCTCTTCATATTCCTTTCTGCCTCTACTTCTTTGGACTTTACAGTCATGCCCCCATATTTCCCCTTCCTTCTTTTTCAGGTTTCTTTTGTATGTGTCCCTTGTTAGATTAGAAACTTCTTCAAAGAAAAGACTTTCTTACATTTTAAAAATTTGTATTCCTAGTGTTTAGCACAGTACCTGGAACATAGTAGGTACTTAATAATAATATAAATTTCTTTTACTCTGGAATGACTCAGATATTTCCATAACTTATATGTGCATGATTATTTGGATGTCAGAGTTGTATCAGAAAAATTTGATAAAGAGATTATTTTCTTATTCACCTATTTTCCATTTCATTTTAGATGCATTTCTTTTATTTGTGCAAAAGCTTTTAAATTTCATATAATCATAATTAACTATTTTATTTCTGTCCCTTGTCTAGTTAAGAATTCCTTTCCTACTCATAGCTATAAAAGTTATATGACCTGCTTCTCTTCAAAATTTTTTATGGTATGATATTTAATATTCAGGCAAAAGCATGCATTTTGAATTAGTTGCAGAGTATGATGTAAGATGTTACTCTAAGCCTAATTCCTACCAGATTGTTTTCCAGTTTTTCCAGAAGTTCATATCAACTTGAGAGTTCTTTCCTAGGTACAATTCTAGGCCTAGATTGCAAAGTTGACTAAACTTCTTTGCATATTGCTTTTCACAGCCATCAGACATTTCCCTATAGACCGTTTCCCTATTTAAAAAGAAAGAGAAAAAATCCAGCAAAGTCAGAAAAGTTTGACATTATATGTAGTGTCCTACACCTACAGATCCTGTCCTCCCACCCTTGAAAACAAGTGGCATGGGGGGGGGGGTGGAGAAATTTTTTTTTGCCATATCTCTTTTTTGGACAAGGTTTTTTTTTAATTTTTCATTATGACTTCTCATCATTCAACTCCACGTGTTTCATTGTTAATGTTGTATTGCATTTGCACTGAATATCCCTAAGTCTTAGTAAGTGCTTGGCACCTAGCAGTATCTTAGTAAATGTTTTGTCTGTCTCTGAGATATTTGTTAAGTTTACTTTGTAGACAATTTGATTTTTTCAGAAACGTCATTTTTGTCCTCTCTACTGAAAGCAACAACATACTTTTCCAACGTCTTTCCTCAGAATGAGCCAACACAGAATAATTAAAGAAAGAACCCTTCCTATATAATTACAGGGTGTGCCGCAGTGCACAGACCTTCATGCAGTGCCTACACTTAGCCAAAAAAATTCTGCACCAAATGTGGTTAGAAGCAATATGTTTGTTCTAAATTAGTCAGTTTTAGCTATAAATAATTATATGCCTTTGTCAGAGACACTCTGGTTTCATCTCATTATTTTCTGCAAAAAATGACATTACATTATAGAAGTTATATGTAAAATTATTTCTTCTGTGTTGTTTTAAAAAAGTGGTCTGAATAATGTTTTTCTAATGATGTTTTTCCTTAGCATCTGGAAGGTATGCCCGTGGACTTCTAATGCTTGAATGAGGCTTAAGTTAGTGGCTAATCCATTTGATTGTAAATCATGTGACTGTATACCATGACCACATTAAAACTAGCCACAAACAAATTTAAAAAATGGAGAATGGGAGCTAACCTACAATTGTGGTACTTTGAATCAAGTCACTCACAATTATTTCATCCTGTATGTGTCACACTTAAGGGCTTCTTGAAAATCACATTTCTTAATGTCCAACATGTGCAACACATAGTCTAACAGGTTAGTATTTTTGGAAATATGGCTATTTGATGGAAAGAATGCAAAAAAGAAACTATAGCCACCAAGAAAACTATTACAGCTGACGGTGAAACAGGCATTGAAATTGAAGATACAAATGACTTATTCTCATGCTTTAATAAATTCACTGAACATTTTGGAATTTAAATTTGAATTCATTTTTAAATTAGACTTTAGAAAACATGTGAAAATATAATGTTGAATAACAAATGTGACAGCATACCAGCATTCCCAGTGAATGTTGCTACTCTTATCATGAACATGTTTTCAACTATATAACTGTGTGATGACTTAAATATATACAAGTCGTTCTTCAAATAGAATTCTGTCTGACTTAGCACCAGAAAATGTTTGGAGGAGTTTGCTATAGGAAAAAAAATTACTTTTTAAAAAATATTTCAGATTTCAAATACTCAAAACACTTCAGTGGATCTGATTTGTGAGACCCCTTCAGTGATGCAGGTTGCAATTCATCCATATCCTTTCATCCTGTACAATTCCTGTCCAGAAGTTGAGATGATGTAAAGAGTGAGGGAATGACGACTGGACGGTCAGCATGCTTGGGGCAGCGGCAAGGGGTTCTGCCCCACTTCCAGGAGACCTTCTTTTCTTCCTTCTGACATTTCAGAGGTCCTAGTGGGACATGCTCACTGCCCAGCTGTCATTTTTTACTTTTTATACCACCCTGTCTTTTCTTCCTAATGCAAAATTCTTTGACCTAGCATAAAAGCACTCCTTATTGATTGCATGCCATAGCCTTTTCACAGCTGCCATTCCCCTTTCCATTTCTTTGTTGCAGCAAAGTGGTACAGAGATTAGAGTGTTGGTTCTGGAATCAGGAAGACCTGAATTCAAATCAAGCCAAGAAATCATAGGAAATTATTGTCTGCATGAATGTTGTAAGAAATGTTTTTTTCCATTTTTATTCCAGTATAAAAAATACCTTATCCAACCAATGAAGAGAGAAATTCTATTTCTCAGCAGACAATGCAATGATTAAGAGCTATATCGCTTTATAAAAAGTTATGATATAATTAGATTTGTTAGAATATGCACTCAATGTTTTCTTAAGAAACTGATTTTTTTTTAAAAGACAGTTCAATGAACTTTATTTATTTAGAAATTAATATCGAGCCTAAAGTATCCCTTGCCACTGTCATTTTTAAAATTGATTATAATTTGTACAGAACATTATGACATTTTGAAATTATTTCAAAGATGAATTTTTCTTTGATTTTAGTCCTAACTAGAGTAATTCATAAAATTAATATGTATTTTATGATTTACAAGGACAGCGAATACTTTCATAATTTTGAAATATGGGTTTTAGTTTTATTGAATGTTTATTTAAATGTTTACCCTAGAATTTATAGTCAAAACAGATTACCCACATGTTTTGCTTTTTTCTTTTCTTTTCCAACAAATATGCTTGCAATTTCCAAAGGAAAAAAATATGCCTTGATTGCAAAAGAATCTGTTTTTTCTTCATATTCTGTATGTGTTCACATTCTACTCAGTTGGTAAGCATTAATGAATACTATGTGCCAGGCATTGTGATAAACACTAGGGCTACAAATACAAAAAGACAGCCCTGACATTCAAGGAGTTTACATTGTAATAAAGGAAGATGACACATTTAAAAAAAATCTAAAATGGAAGATCCAGTGCAGGAGGTATGATCAAGTCTGGTGGGGACCAACTGGGCATAAAATGAAGAGATTGCTGGTCTGGACACCCTTATAAAGTGGGGGCAGAGGATTCCGAGGGTACTGATGAGGTGGGTGATGGAATGATAATGGTTCCTGATGGTGAGCTTCCTGGGGACGTGCAAAGGAGTCCAAAAGATTAAGGCCAGATGAGATGTGTATGTGTGTGTGTATATATAGTAATGTATATATGTATATACGTATATGTACACAAATAAGTACATCCATACCCATAAAATGGACATAGATGTATATGTGAATCATTGTATACCCATTTGCCAATGGATTGATCAATAAGGGTAGTTATATCTTTAATCATGCCTATAACTGTTCATTTATTATCAATTTGTAAATGAGTGAGATTTTTTTTAAAAAATTAACTCGATGGAGATTCCCCTGTTCCAGATTCTCCTCTACCTACCTAATTTGTCGCACTTTCTCTCCTTTGCTGTCTCATATCCATATGATGCCCCCTAATTATGGGAGCCAAAGGCCTTGCCATAGGCTTTCCTTCTTTCTCTTAGTGGGTTTAATTATTGTTTCACTGTGGATTACATAATTGATTCTATATATTTATCCGATCTTTCCTTGGTCTTCAGTTACACATCGCCAATACCCTATTGGATATGGCAAACTGTATGTCCTGTAGACATCTCATACTCAACTTGTACAAAATAAAACTCATTATCTTTTGCCCAAAGACTTTCTTCCAACATTTTCAATCTGTGTCCAGGGCACTGCCAACCTTCTAGTCTCCTATGGTTCATGACTCTTTTTCTTGATTCTCATTCACGTCACATATCTAATCAGTTACCAAATCTTGTCATTTCTGTCTTCATAATTAGTCTACCTCAATAACTTCATAACTGTTTTATCTTCATGACCTTTATTTAAGCCCACATCACTTCTTACCCATATAGATGCCCTCAGTGGTAATAGGGAAGGAAGGAGAAGGGGTGGGTTTAGGGGAAAAGATACGGAGTTCTGTTTTGGAATACTGAGTTTAAGATTTCTACTGGACATCCAGTTTGAGATATCTGAAAAATAGTTGGAGATGTGAGATTGAAGGTCAGCAGAAGAGACTGGAAATGCTGTTGTTTTTTTACAGGCTTATTTTGTAGCTCCCAACTTTGTCAAAGCTATTATTTGTCTCGTTATCTTTCTGAAATTCCCTTAGCAAATAGGGATAGTTTTTATCTTTCTTTATGCCCTTAAATTTTTTTCTGTCTTGTTACTGTGACTTGGAGTTTGCAATATAGGATTTTCTTTTTCTTGGAAGCAATCTTTGGATTCTTTCTATTGACACTTTGGTTTTGTGTGTGTGTGTGTGTGTGTGTGTGTGTGTGTGTGTGTGTGTGTGTTCAGAAGTTCAAGGTCAGTTTTCCAGTATTACTTTGGGCTTCAGATTTTTTGACTTTCCCTGTTCTCTTGGTAGACCTATGATCTTTAAGTTGTTTACATATCCTAGCTTTAAGATCAGTATTTTTGCTTTTTTTTTCTTATATGAACAAGATGTATCTCTTAATATCATTGCATTTTGCTTTTCTTTCAGATTGTCCTCCACTTTAGTATATTTATCTGTATTCTAAATCAGGCTTTCTTTTCAAGAGTCTCACATGCTAGATTCAAATTTTACATCCTGTCAATTATTTCTGCTCTGCACCATAAATTCTGCATTCTTTCTCTCTTGAACCATTTAGAAACATCCTTTGGTGGTTCCATTCTCTCTTGAGAATCCACTGGGCTATCTCCATTATCGGGTTCTGGTTCAATTTCCTTTATCTTGTAATATTCATTTAGATAAGTTTGAATCAATGTTGAAGTCCTAGAATCCATCTTCCCCTATTATTAATATTTTTTCTATTGTTTCATCTCCTTTTGCTTCAAGGTTTTTTAACTGAGTTTTCTTCCTTCTGAGATCTTTTCTCATTTCAGTCTCTTTTCCTTATATTTCTCTGTAGCTCACTTTCTGACTTTTTCCCTTTTGATGATGGATCCTCCACGCTCTCAACCTCCAAGGTATTTCAGCCTCTCTTCATGTTAGTCACTTCCTTCTCCACCAGTCTCAATCCCTCCCCCGAGAGACTTCTTGGAACCTGCCTGGCTCCATCTAGATTCCCAGTCCCTTTTCCTTCAGGCCTGCTTCAACCTCCCAACATGCTAGAAATGCTCCAGTACTCGCTGGTCTTTGCTTCTCTGGTTGAGTGTTAGTGTAGCACATACATTGCTGCCCCAGATAAAATATGCTTCTGCTTTCCTCCCTGCCACTCCTCTGCAAGGCCAGGGTGTTTTGGCAGAGATTGCAGTCAATGCAGGGAAGCTGCTGAATGGATCCTCAGTCACAAGCTCCCGTGTCAGCTGGTGCCACTTTGCATGACACCTGTGCTGAGTGAGCACTGGGGAAGGGAGAGTCACCTTCTCAGCTGTCAGTTCATCAGGTTGTTAGCTCATTCTTGGTGTCTTAGCAGAGACAGCTGCAACCACTTTTCCTCTTGCACAAAGAAAGATTTAGAATCAATGAGGAATGGAGAAAATGTCTAGACCTCCGTCTTACTGGTTATGTGACCCAGAAGTTCCTAGGTTTAATATTCTAAGTAGAATTAAATAATGCAGGGCTCTATAACTACTTAAATACTGTAATATTTAAATGGATCTGTGATCTCCCTCATTTGGAAATTCCTCCAATGATTCAAAGGGAGTTCCATTCATACCTGCCCATTTTACGTGACTCAACCATATCTTACCAAAAAGTTGCCATTGATTGTCCATTTAACATGCTAGAAGCCTTCCTTTCTTTCTCCTAATCTCTCAAGGACACTAGTGAAGTTCTCTGTCTGTCTAAATCTTAAGCCTCACTCTTTCCACATGACCAGTCCATCTTTTTTTTTCTTGTCATACAATTGCTTTACCCCTATTTCTCTTCAGAATTCCTTGTTTGTTATATGTTGCAACCTTCTCACATTTACTAAATACCACATACCTCTCCATTCCTTTCTCTATGATTAGCATACATCGTACGTAAAATGCAAGCAGCTTTTGCTTTCATGGTTAAACAAAAGCTTTGCGGTTTTCCCAAAAATAAATGGAAAGGCAAATATTATTAATTAATTTCATTTTTGATACTTTACAGTATCTTTTTAAAATATCTGTTCCTTTCAGCCTGTTCTACCTTCAGTGTAACCTAACATTTATTTCTGCCATTTAAGTCCATTTATTGCCTTATAGTATTTACCTCAATGGAGATAGAACAGCTGTTTCTCATCTTCCTTGTAAAATTCATTCACATGCTTGCTGACGGTCATTAAGACTCCCCAGAGTTTCTTCTTCTTCAGTTGAGATAATCCTAATTCATTTAGTTTTTCCTCACAGCTGCAATGTCCCAGCTTTTCATCATTTTCATACCTTCTTGTGGAACTGCTATAATTTCATCATATTCCTCTTAAAATGTGGAGGTCTGAAATGAAAAGAACACTATAACTGAAACTCTAGCATTGGAGAGACCAAAATGCTTATGGCATAGGTTCCACCTGTTATATTCCTATGGCCGCATTCCAGAAAAATGTTAATTTTTAAATAGCACAACTACATTATTGAGCCACAATAAATTTCATTATCCTCAATTCATATTTACTGTGCGCTCTCAAAGTATGTGGTATGTCACCTTTGAGGTTGTAGGCACAGGGAGAAGTAAAAATTTGTGAAGATAACTCTTGTCTACAAGGTGTTGACAGCCTGGATTAGATGACACATACAAGAAGAACAGAGCCTTTCCATTGTAATCAAAATAATTATACGTTGAGGGTGAGGGAAGAATTTTGGTCTCTTCAGGGACTTTACCTCATTAGGCCTTTATTGATGTAATGAGATAAATATCATGTTAAAAAGATGCCTTTACATTAGGTTTTTAAAGCAAAAAATGAAATTGGTTATTATGAAGTTGCAAATGGTCTTTTTTTTTTTTTTTAGGGACAGCGTGTATAACTCAGGGGCAGGGAACCTGTGGTCTCAAGGTCATATGTGACCTTCTTGATCCCCAAGTGCAGGATAAAATAATCCTATCTTAGGACATTCACTGTTCTAAAGAGAAAAAATCTCATTTTTAGAATGGACTCATGTGTTCCCAAAGGCTTGCAGAAATCCTTCCTCATTATAAAACCTAAGCCTAAAGGATTCATCATATGTGAGCACACACTTGAGGAGCAATTTGCTAAATACTTGGATCTCATCATGGGAAGCAGACTGCCACTTTGGTGAAAGTAGATGATTAGGAAGTTTAGGATAGCTAGGTAAACCGATGTCGAGAGTAGAAAGCCATGGTCAGATTTGGGGGCATGTGGTATAAGATAAACAATGGAATATGTGGTGGGACAGTGTGATAGCTTCAGTTTGGCAACATTCGGGGCAGAACAAAGAAAAGAAGGGCCTGACTGGTGGACCTAAGAAGGCTGTACTGTGTTTTAGAACACAGGTAGCAGCGGCTGAACGAGGAATGTAGTAGCTCCGACAGAGAGGAAACAGTAAAAATGAACCATGTTTGTAAAACAAAAGCAAATACCTGTCTTCAGTACTTCGTGATGGTCTGATTGATGTGACCAGTGAACACATCTTCTTGTTCTGAGCCTATGTGACTCCAGACTGAGAGGAAGAGATACTGAAGTCAGAGTGTCAGGAAGGGAAGAGATGCACCTAAAATTTTAAAGGAGGATTTTAAAAATAAAGAAGTCACTGTGTGGATTTACTTCTGAAGAATTTCAAGAGGTGATAATGTGCAAGTATGAAAGGATGAGAAGCTGCACCAAGCCAATCAAATATTAGTCTAGATTAGAGAAAATCATGTGCATAAATCTTCAACAAGATTAGAAATGAAATGTGGCAGGATGATGAACAGTTCATTAAAGGGAAGGTTTGGGGCAGCTGGGTGGCAGAGTAGAGGAAGCACTGGCATTGAAGTCAGGAGGATCTGAGTTCAAACCCAGTCTCAGACACTAGTTGTATAACCCAGAGCAAGTCACTTAACTGAAGCTGCCTCCACACACAAAAAGAAAAAAAAAGAAAAGAAAAGAAGGGAGACCTTGAGAACTAAAGAAACATAAGCATAGTGAGCACAGAGTATTTTGTAGGGTATAGTGGGAATGATGAGGTCTTGAGGTGTTGGGACTCTGAGAATGAATTCTCTTAGTTAAGCAGCAAAAAGTTTATTATAACTCTTTAGCCAAAGCGGGCATGGGTCTGTAAGGAAATTCCGTGAGGGACTGAGAGTGATGCTGGGGTTTATATGGAAAAGAAATGCCAGGGATACTAATTAAGTAGTCTAAGGGTCCAGGTGTCTTTGAGAGCTATGGATAGGAAAGTGTAGGGAGTGTAGCAGACATTGAGGGAGTTAGTTGTCAGAGGCATGGACCTTGGGGATCTGGCTCCAAAAGGGAGAGAGAGTCCCCAGCCCAGACAGGGACAAAAATCCTTGGGCTAGGCACCCCTGTCTGTTCTGATAAGAGAACGTGTTCTACAAGAAGAGCAAATTTTCTCACAGGGCAGGGGCCTACTGAGAAATTGGAAACCTTCCAGAGACATGATCTTAGGACTGGGGCCTGAGCACACCATCAGGAAAACCCCTCGATTTGGATTCAGAAGAGCTGGATTCAGTTTACTTGTGTGACTTAATCTCTCTAGGCCTCAATTTTCTTATCTATAAAATCAATTAATAAATGAACCAGTATTTAGGAAATCTTCATTGTACAAGGCATTGGCCTAGGTCAGGAGCAGGGAAACCTGCGGCCTCAAGGGGTAGGTGCTCATGATACAAAAACAAGAGAAAATGAGACTCTGCCCCTAAGGATATATGTAGATGTATGTACATCTACACATATCATGTGTATATATATATATTATAAATGGATGTGTGTACATATATACCTGCATATACATGTATACATGTGTGTACATATATGAATGCCTGTATGTATGTTTATAAGCACACTCATATATACACATAAACCCACACATGTATATGTATATGTATATGTATGTTGGTATACACAGAATAAATACAAGGTAATTCTAAGGGAGAGGAAATGGATTGAGTGACCTCTAAGGTCCTTTAGGACACTGTGTTCCTATGAACAAGAAGGAAAAGAACCTAACAAAATATTTATAATGATTAGAGAATAGATGTGGAGATAATCAAATGCATGAGAAACCAAGGGACCATAAATAGCATAAAACCTGAGTTGGAAAAAAATTATTTAAAATCAATTTTTGAATTGATTAAAAATTTTAAGTTTTAATAGGTGTTTTCTTTTTAAAAAAATAATTATAGGTAATTTTATTTTTTATTTAAGTTCAAAACATGCAAATGAAGTTTTTTATTATTTTTATAGTAATTCTGCCCCTACTCCACACACACACACACACACACACACACACACACACACACACACACACACACACGCGCGCGCATACACATACTCACACATACTGCTCTCCCTGGAAAACAAATTCCACAAACAGACTTCTGAAGAAGAGAAAACCCTCAGAACTAGCAAAGGAAGTGTTCCTCCAGTGAAACTTAAAATAAAACAGCTGCACACCTGCTTCCACCTGGTTTCCCTACCATGCATATTTCACAAAGACTTCTCTGTGTGAAGTATCTTCCAAGTTAAATAAGTAGCAATTTTAAGTAGCACCTAAAGAGAAACTATGACAAGGTTTGCCAACAAAACCCCAGACCCGAAAAGTTCCTGCTTGTCCAGGGTTTATTTTCATTTCTCTGACCCATTTGCACAGAGTTGTTAGTGATGGCCGGGCCAGCCACCCTGTACACAGCACACCAATAATAAACAGAGGCCGGCTGACACCCCAGGACACCTGCAGAAAGTTTTACAGTGAGTGATTGTTCATCCTGGAGGAAACTTTGTAACTAAAACTTGTTGGGTAGGCTTGCACTCATTTGATATTTTCACACACACACAAACACACACAATCTGATAGCAGCTTACCAGAGATCATTCTGAGGCTTGACCAGAAGAGTTCACGGAAAATAATTCAATCTACAAGACGTAGATTAAAAACACACTTTTCCTCTTGTCTCCCAAACATTCTCCTTGACAGAATTCTAAATTCCAAAATAAAAAAAGTTTGGTACCAATTTTAAGCAAATGTTTAAACAAATACTTTAAGGAATTGACTTTATTATTCCAGTTTCTTAGGCTCCAACTTCTTATTTATTCATAAATTAGTTACTTGCCAGGGAAAATAATTTGCTGACGTTCTGATCCGGCAGGTGCATAAGAATAATATGAATAGGCTTCTGCAGAATGTAAAGGCTGTTGGAACCTGGATTTCTTGGGGGTAGGAAGCAAAGGTCTTTTTACACTTCTTTCATGAATTCACTTTTCTTCCCCAAAAGTTCAGGGAAAAATACATTAAACTGAGTGATTTCATGTATATCCGTGTAAAAGTAACTCACTTTCGATTCTTCTACCTCTAAAGAGTTCTTTTTTAAAGCTAGGTTATTGAACATGTCATTTACTAAGTAGGTGGCGCACACTTGGGTTAAGAATGAAGGGCAGAAAACTGGTCCAGTTCTCAGAGAATTCAACCTAATAGAAGACAGAACATGTTAAACAAATATATACAAATAACACAAATGCAGGGAAAATAGAGATAATTTTAGATGGAAACACTAACATTAAAGGGGGGAGTGGTTGGGAAAGGTTTTTTATAGAAAGTTGAATTTTGCCTGAAACTTAAAGGAAACCACGGTAGAGACGAGGAGGGAGAGAATTCCAGGCAGGGATGACAGCCAGTGACAATTCAGAGTTGGGGAATGGAGAGAATTGTGAGAGGAGGAGCCCAGACGCCAGCATCACTGGATCACAAAGTATATTGAGGGAGGAATAATGTGAAAAAAGATGAAAAGGGTAGGAAATGGCTTTCAAACCAAAATAGGGTTTTCTCTTTGATCCTAGAGGTAATAAAGAGCCACAGAAATTTATTGAATGGGGAGATGGGACAGGAGTGATGTGGTCAGATCTGTACTTTAGGCATCTCTCTTTGTATACCTAAGTGGAAGATGAGCTTCAGACAGGGAGACTAACCAGAAGGCTATTACAGTAGTTCAGGCAGAAGGTAATAGAGGTCTGCACTGTTTGAGGATGGTAGCCATGTCAGAGGAGAGAAGAAACTGTCTTTGGAAGATCTTTCTGCAATACCTAATAATAAATGACCATAGTAACCTAGTGTTTGATAAATGTGAAGATCCAAGCTTTGGGGACAAGAACTCACTGTCTGACAAAAACTGCTGGGAAAACTGGAAAGCAGCTTGGCAGAAACTAAATATATACCAACATCTCACTCTGTATTCCAAGATAAGGTAAAAATGGATACATTATTTTAGAAATAAAGGGTGATATAAACAAATTAGGGGAGCATGGAGTCATTTACTTTTTAGATCTATGGGTAAAGGAAGAATTTGTGACCAAGCAAGAACTAGAGAGCATTACAAGATGTAAAAATGAATAATTTTGAGTACATTAAATTAAAAAAGGTTTTGAACAAACAAATATAGCCAAGATTAGAAGGAAAGCAGAAAACTGGCAGGAGAGAGATTTTTACAGCAAGTTTCTCTGATAAATTTCAAAGAAGAGGAGTCAATTCTGCAACTGATAAATGGTCAATGAATACAAACAGTTTTCAGAAGAAGAAATCAAAGCTATCTATAGTCATATAAAAATGCTCTAAACTACTGATTAGAGAAATGCAAATTAAAACACCTCTGAGGTACCACTCATATCTATCAGCTTGACTAATACGACAAAACAGGAAAATGATAAGGTGGAGAAAATTGGAAGACTGATGGAGTTGTGAACTGATCCAATTTGGAACACTAGGTCTCTATCCCAAAGAGATTTAAAGAAGGGGAGCTATATATACAAAAATATTTGTAGAAACTTTTTGTGGTGGCAGAGAAATGGAAATTGAGAGAATACCCATCAATTGGGGAATGGCTGAATAAATTGTGGTATATGGTTGTGGTGAAAAACTACTGTCCTATGAGAAATGAAGAGCTGGATGGTTTCAGAAATACCTGGAAAGATTTGCACGAACCTATGCAAAGTGAAGTGAGCAGAACTAGGAGAACATTTGCAATAACAGCAATATTGAAAGGATAATCATCTATGAATAATAACTCTTCCTAACAATATAATGATCTAACATGATGCCAAAGGAATTATGAAGAAAAATGCTATCCACCTCCAGAGAAAGAACTAATGGAGTCTGAATGCAGATTGAAGCATACTTTAAAAAAAAAAAAACTGTATTTTTCTTGGTGTTTTTTTTGTCTGTTTTCTTTAACAATATGACTAGACTAATATGGAAATGTTTTCTATGACTGCACATATATAACCTATATCAAATTGCTTGTCTTCTTAATGAGGGGGAAGAGGAGAGTGGGAAAGAGAATGTGGAACTTAATTGTTAAAAATTGATTTTATATGTAATTGAAAAAATGAAGCACTTTTTAAAGAGAAAAATGTTTATAAGTTAGAATTGACAGGACTTAGCAATGGATTGGCTAGGGAATGGGGGAAGGGAGGGAGGATGAGAGAGTGAAGAATTAAGAATAACACCTGGGTTGTGAACCTGAGTAACTGGAATGATGGTGGTACCTTACATAATAATAAAGGAAACTGGATGCAAGGAGGGTTTGGGGTAAAGATAATGGATTTGGTTAAATTGTTTAAATTGTTAAATTGAAGATGTCAGTGTTCATATTTAAAGTGGTTGGCTAGTTCTGACTTTAACTGGAATATAGGATACTTTGCATTTACTTTGGAATTTTAGGGGTAAAGGGAAACTGAGAGATAGTCCTGGATTAGGAATCCGGAGTGTGTAGTTTAAATCCTGATTCTGAGTTACTTGGAACTTTAGCAAGTCACAACTTCTCTGGATGTCAGTTTCCTCTATTGAAAAACACAGGGTAGGCGCCTTGGAAATCAGAAGGACCTGAGCTCAAATTTGGCCTCCGACACTTCCTAGCTGTATTACCCTGAGCAAATCACTTAAGCTTGATTACCTCCAACATATAAAAAACAAACAACAGAAACAACAAAGGGGTGGATTATAAGACTTCCAGTGCTCCTTCCGTATTTAAATCTATCATCCTGCCTGAGCTATTGATTTTATGGATCAGAGAAGCCGAGGCTCAGTTTGGCATAGTGGAAAGAATCTTTAAAGTCAGAGGGTCAGTATTCAACTCATCTCTGCTACTAACTAGCTATGTGATCCTGATAAGTCACCCTCTGATCAGCTTCTATATCTGAAAAATGAGGAGAATCATATGTAAAAAGGTCTCTTTACATTGCCTCTATGACAGGGCTGTTGTAATGATTATATGATGGGATGCATCATTTAGTCATGTGCATGTCTTATAAAAATAAAGTTTGAAATACCTGTCATCTATTATTCTAATTATTTTCAGCTTCTTAGCCGTTTTTTTTCCACATGGCTCAGGTAGAGAAAGTCCTGGAACAAGAGTCTCTCCTGCTATCATTTATTTTTTTGTACTTAATGTTCTAAAAGCTGTTGCACAGGTAGATAAAATAACAGATTTTATATTTGAAAGTATTAAGGTATATTCTCTCCCTCCAGAGGCTTATTTGAAAGCATCTTTGGTCTATCCACAGGAGCAAGCAGGACAGCATGGATGATGTGTACATCATCCTGTCCGCATATGATTTTTATCTTCTCTGGTAGATAGATCCCTGTATTATGAAAGCTTTTCATTCTATGTGCCTTGCAGACTAGAAATATTTGGTGAAGTGGTATCAATTAAAAACATCATCCTTAAGTTTTTACGGCTCAATGTTATATCCAGGAGATATTTTGGAAAGTGGTTCAACTCATTCAGTTCCTTTATAAGATTATTGATTGAGTATTCCAGGATATTTTGACATTAGTATTTATAGTAGGATGCCTTATCACATCAGTTCATAAAACATAGAGCTTCTGAGTGTAATTCTAACTACCAGGTCATGTCATATTAGGTATTCAATAGATAAAAAATCTTTACAGCCTTCAGTGTTTCCTTTCATATGCTACATTGATTACTAAGCCCAGGCTAATTAGGTAAAACCCATTTGTAATTTTTGGTTAAAATGATCTGGTCCTGAACTTCCCTCTTTTTCCAAAACCAAATCATTTTTTTAAAGTTTTATTTATGTGTTTTGAATTTATATTACAAACATTTAAATATCCCATTCCATTAGCAGTCTTGAGCAACAAATTAAAACAGTTGAATAAAACTAACAATATAGTGACCTCACCTGAAAGTGCATGCAGTGTTCCACATGTTTAGCACCACCACACCCCACCTTTTAAAATTTATTTTTTAATTAACAAAATTTTTCTCCCACCTCACTTGAAAAAAAATAGAAAAGTAAAAGAAATTCTCTGTAACTAATATGAATAGTCATAAATATCCTTGATGGCTACATACAAAAATGGTCCTTGTATTGATATCATGGTTCTTAACAGCATTCAAAGTTGTTTGTCTTTACAGTTGTTGTTTTAAAAAATGTTTTCCTGGTTCTTTGCATTTCATTCTTCAACAGATTGTAAAAGTCTTCAAAATAATTCATTTTTATGATAGTGATGTGAAAATATATAGCATTTTAAAGCATTGTTTTCATGACCGTAGATAGTTTTGATTTCTTCTTCTGAGAACTGCTTCTTCATATCCTTTGACCATTTATCAATTGGTGAATAACTTCTATTCCTATATATTTTACTCAGTTCTCTGTACATGTGAGAAATGAGTACCTTTTCAGAGAAACTTGCTACAAACAAAAATTCCCTAGTATTCTGTTTTCCTTGTTATCTTGGCTAATTTGTTTTGTTTGTGCAAAAACTTTTTAATGTAATCAAAATTATCCACTTTGCTTTCCATGATCTCTTTTTTGGTCATAAATTCTTTCTTTATCCATAGAATTGACAGGTAAAATGTTCCATGCTGCCCTAATTTGTTTTTATAATATCACCATTTATGTTTAAATCATATATCCATTTTGAGTTTATCTTGGTATATGGTGTGATATATTGATCTATGCCTAGTTTCTGCCAAACTGCTTTCTAGTTTTCCCAACAATTTTTGTCAAATAGTGAGTCCTCATCCTCAAAATCAGGGTGTTTGCATTTATCAAACACTAGATAACCACGGTCATTTACGAAGGTGTATTATGTACCTAATTTATCCCACTGATCCAACCCCCTACATAGATACTACTTTTGAGTATTTTGAGGAAAGCTCCATTTATTCCTGTGCTTCCTAGTATTTTTAGTAGGAATCTTGAGCAGTCCTGACTGTGATTCCTTTATTTTTTTTTCTGTCTGCTTGTAGTATTTTTTTCCCCCTTTGGTCTAGAAGATAAGGATTTTGACAATGACATTCCTGGGAGTTTTCATTTGAGAGGTGATTGGTTGATATATTTTACTTTCAAATTGCCTTCTTTTCATATCATCTCTGGGCATTTAATGATTTAGAAAGAAATGTAATGATTGCTTGAAATATGATATCTAGGTTCTCTTTGGTCATATATTCAGGTAATTCTGTGATACTTATTTCTTCTTGATCTTGATCAGTTTTTCTTTTAATATGAGAAAGCTTGCATTTTCTTGTTTTCTCATTCTTTTGACTTTTCATTTAAGAATTCTTGTTGTATCCTATAATCATTAATTTAACCTATTCTGATTTTTAGGGAGTTTTTTACTAGAGTAAGATTTCATTGCCTCTTCAATTAAATTGCTAGTCCTTTTTCCAAGTTTCTCCTCCATGGCTTTTATTTCTTTTTTTTCATAGCTTTTATTTCTAATTTAAAAAAAAATTCTTGCAATATTTCTTTGATGAATTCTAATTGTTCATGTGAGATAGCTGGTTTTTTCCCTCCTTCTAGGCTTTGATTGTAGGTGTTTTTGAGTTAGTCTCCTCTTTCCTGTTTGTGTCTCTCTGTCATATCTGGCATCACCAAAGTCCTCTTTTGCTGTTTACTTATTTTTGTTTCTGAGGCTTCCAAGTATTCTCTTTTCTGGGAATTATATCCAGTTGAGGAGTTTTTGTTTCCTCTTTCCCTTGGGCTGGCATTTAGATCCATCCCTTCCATCATGAAGACCAAATTCTTCTCTCCTGTGTGTGATCAGCCTTAGTTTAAGCCTTTTCCATTGTGTGAGGAGAAGGAGTAAGGAGAGACATCTTCTTGAAACCTCAGCTAAATCCAATATTGCTTCCTTCTGGTGTAATATAATTAGTTCATGTCTTTTCCTTGGTGGAGTTGCAGGGAGGTGATTTTTTGCTTTTTATTTACCTTGCTGTGATAGTTTTAACTAACTTAATTCAGAATACTGAGTAATAATTCAAAAAAGTAACATGGTTAGGGGGCGGCTAGGTGGCGCAGTGAGGAGAGTGCCGGCCCTGGAGTCAGAAGGACCTGAGTTCGGATCCAGCCTCAGACACTTAAGCCACACACAAACAGAAACCTAGCCGTGTGACCTTGGGCAAGTTGGTTATAGTGTAGAATAGCCTTGGTGTTTCTCTGTTTTAGTATAATCGTTCTCCTAGTTGGATTCGTACAATCAAACTCAAGTAAGCCTTTCTGGAATTTGAATACAAGTAAGCCTATCTCCTTCTCAAAATTATTCTCAATACTTGTTTTTGGTATCCGTTTCAATATTAGACCCACAGGGATGGGAAACCTGCAGCCTCAAGGCCACACGTGGCTCTCTAGGTCTTCAAGTGTGTCCCTTTGACAGAATCAAAACTTCTCAGAACAAAGCACATGTCTATGGTTTCCATTAAGTTAAGATGTTCACTAGTTTTTCCTTTTTAACTATTTACTGACTTCCCATTATCTAATATGGGTTTATGGAAATATGTTGTTGTGTGACACTGAAATGAGTGTACCAATTACTTAAAAGCATTATAGGAGACTTCTTAGCAATTCCAACACTTAACCTAACAAAGATCTAATTAGCATAACAAATGGAATAACGACTAAGAAGACCTCCCTGATCCATTCAGGGTCTGTACAAGAAGATAACCAGAAGCCTGTGGACACAGGGGGAAGGGAATTACTGAATGAGAACCCAGAAGAGTTCTAGTCATTCTAGTATAACAACCTGTTACAATACTAAGATTGTTTTAAACTCAGAAATTTAAAATGCTCCTCTGAAGCATTGAGACTTTATGTTAGATGAAAAGTTAAGTTTGATCCTCATCACTCTGCTCTTCCAACTGGAAAAATCCTAACATTTAGGCAATTGTTGAGTTATCTGTGGTGAATTTATATTTATGTCTTCTTCAACTTAGCCTTAGGTTTTTTGGTGGTGGAGGTACAAATTAAGTTCCTGGAAAATTTCAAAGCAAAATAGTGGACTATATTATGGCTTCTATGGATAAACTAGCACCAAGAGGGGAAGTTGGGGAAAGAACATTCCTCTTCTTTGTCTTCTCTCCATCCTTAAAATGATGAGTATTCTGGCTCTTCTTGGTTTCTCTTCTCTGCCACAGCTCAGTCATACCTTCTCTTTATCCTTTTAACATGTTGCCTTAGAGCAGCTGCTTCTTGGCTCAGCTCCATATGTCTCCACTCCCTCTCTACTCTCAGATTCCCAGTCTGTTTGTTTATGCAAATTCCTTAGAGTCCTATTCACACTTCCTTCTGATGTGATTAACTTAAGAAGTTTTCTTATTTAAGAACTACATTTTTCTGAAATGTACCCTAGACAATAAATTGATATCAGTACTAAATATATGTGTACCCAATAGCAGAATTCTAATGCTTAAAGTAAAAGCTAAATGAATTCTAAGGAAAAATAAACCAGAAAACTAATGCACTCCTTCCAAACCTAGATAAATCAAACCAGAAATAAATAAGAAAGAATTTAATGACTAAACGAGATTTATTTTTAAATGATAGCTATGAAAGACTTTAGACAATGTCTGAGGAATAAAAAACAGAGTATGCATATTTCTCAGCTATGCACATAGCAGCTTTATAAAAACTGACCATATATATTAAGGCACAAAAGAGTAGATATTTTAAACATACCTTTACAGACCAAAGTGTAATAAAAAATATTTTTAATAAAAGGGCACTGAAGAAATGATTAATTGGGTGTTAAATAATTAATCCTAAGGAGCAAAAACCAAATCTTAGATATAATGATTACATTATAGATAATGAAAACAATAAGACAACCTACCCAAATTAGGATATAGCTATTTCATGTGTATGTCATTCCCTCCCTGAGCCAAATTCAATGATTATAAGGTTGACCCCATTCCCTTATGCCTTCCTGTTCTTCCCCTCCATTGTACCCATTTTCCCTTGCTTCTTCTATATGAGATAGTTTGCCCCATTCTGTCTCTCCCTATCTCCTCTTGATTTCACCTTTTAAGTATCATCCCTTCCTATTAAATGGGTCCTGTGCCCTCTATCTATGTATACCTGTAAACATATATATATATATATATATATGTATATATATATATATATACATATATATATATATACATATATATATATACACACATTCATATATGTATTCTTACACCTATATACCTTCTGATAAACACTATATGTGTGTATATATATATATATTCCCTTCAACTATTTTCATGCTGAGAAAAGTTTCATCATTTACAATTATTGTTTTTTTCCATGTAGGAATGTAAATAGTTCAACTTTGTTAAGTTCTTATGATTTCTTTTCCCTGTTTACCTTCTCATGCTCATCTTGCTTCTTGTATCTGAATGTCAGATTTTTTATTCAAGTCTGATTTTTTCTTCAAAAATACTTGAAAGTCCTCTAATCCACGGAATGACCATATTTTCCCCTGAAACATGATGCTCAGTTTTGCTGGGTAGGTGATTCTTGGTTTTAATTCCAGGTCCTTTAACCTCCTGAATATCATATTCAGGCCCTTTGATCCCTCAGTGTAGAAGCTGCCAGATCCTGTGTTATCCTGCTTGTGCTTCCACAGTATTCAAATTGTTTCTTCCTGGCTGCTTGTAATATTCTCTCCTTGATCTGGGAGTTCCAGAACCTGGTTATAATATTCCTAGGAGTTTTCTTTTTGGGATCTTTATCAGGAGGTGATGGGTGGATTCTTTCAACCTCTATTTTGCCTTCTGGTTCTAAAATATCAGGGCAGTTATCCTTGAGAATTTCTTGAAGGATGATTTCTAGGTTTTTTCTTTGATCATGGCTTTCAGGTAGTCCAATAATTTTTAAATTATCTCTCCTGGATCTATTTTCCAGGTCAGTGGTTTTTCCCATGAGATATTTCACATTACCTTCTATTCTTTCACTTGTTTGGATCTGTTTAACAGCATCTTGATTTCTCATAAAGTCACTAGCTTCCATTTGCTCCAGTCTATATTCTGAAGGAATGATTCTCCTCAGTGAGCTTTTGAGATTCTTTTTCCATCTGGCAAATTCAGCTTTTTAAGGCATTCTTCTCCTCATTGCCTTTTTCAGCCTCTTTTGCCATTTGAGTTAGTCTATTTTAGGGCATTATTTTCCTCAGTCAGGCTGTTGACTCTCCTTTCATAATTTTCTTGCATCATTTTCATTTCTCTTCCCAATTGTTCCTCCACTTCTCTTATCTGCTTCTTAAGGTCCTCTATGGCCTGTAACCAGCTCATATTTTTATTTCAAGCTTTTGGTGCATGAGTTCTGACTTCACTGTCTTCTTCCTGTTCCATGCTTTGATCCTTTTTTGCCCCCAAAATAGGAGTCTAATGTTGAATTTTTCTGTTTGTTTTGTTTCCTTTGACTGGGCATGTTGCCACTTAATTACCTGACTTTTGGGCTTGTTGCCACAGTAGGACTCTGCCTCCAGACAGGGGAGCTTCTGTCCCAAACACTGCAGTTTTCTCAGCTGCTGGAGGTATTAGTTGGGTGCCCTCTCTAAAGCCTCCACAAGTTCTGGCAAGCTGGTCACCCACCCCAGGACCTCCACCCCAGACCACAATCTAGATCCAGGAAGGTTAAAGCAAGAGGGATTACCCCTGAGACTGGTCGCCAGGTCCCTCTACAGTATGCAGGTCAGCAGCTGAAGCTGCAATGTGGCGCCAGCTGCACCTAAGCCTCTCAGTGGCTTCTTGCCCTGGGGGCAAAAGCTTACACTCTCCCCACTACTGTTCCCAAAGTCCACAGAGCACTGACCTCTCTCACTTTGTCCTTGGCATCTTTGTGTTGATAATTCTGGAAACGGCCACAGCTGCTGGTGTTCTCAAGTCCCTCCAGCCAGCTGCTGGTCAGGCCACCCTGGGGCTAAAACTTCTGGCTCACTCGGGGCTGGGCTCTGCTCCCAGAATGCTGTGCTGGCTGCTCCCTTTATGGCTGCTGGGCTGTTTGCATCAGGAGATTAGCTTCTCTGTGTCATTTTGTGGGTTCTGTAGATCCAAAGTTTGTTCAGAGTCCCCTTTTACATGGATTGGTAAAGGTGGAAGCTGGAGCCTCTGCAAAGTCCTGTTTCTAATCTGCCATCTTGGCTCCACCCGCTTTCCTAGAGATGCCTGATCTTCAGCTCTTGGGAATGCATTTTGTCACTTTTTGTGTTTTGTGCTATAAAGAAACCCTTTGGTTTTTCATTCTTCCTTTGAAGTCTCTCTGGCATCTGCAGCTTCCTTTCCATTTCTATTGCTACTACTTTAGTCTAATTTCATCTCATCATGCTTGGTCTATTGACATAGCTTCCCAAGTGATCTTCCTTCCTTTAGTGTGTCTCTCCCACTCATTTCAATGGCCATCAGATCAATCTTTCTGAAGCCCTGCATTGATTCTGTTTTTTCTCCTGCTCAGAAACTTTCGATGGTAGCCATTGACCCCTGGAAAATGACCATTATATCCCCAATCTCACTTTCTATCCTTATTTTCCATTATACCCATACATGAGCCCCTCATCCAACTGGATCACTCTATTCTATATATGCTTTCCTGCCTCAATAAAGATATTCATTATTGACTGAATAATTGAAGTATGCCTATGTCAGGTATATTAGCTACTTCACACCAAGAAAAAGTGATATAAAATATTCAATCTAATAAAAAAAAACAATTTTCTGCCTCCAGAAATTCTTTCATCCATCTACAATGCAAAATTAAAATCGATATTTCAAATAAGAATGCTATACATAGTAAAAACAGTAATAAAAATAGTGTGATTCATATATAAAGTCACAACCCAATCCTTAATATTTCCCTTTCACCAGGACCAGATCCCCTCAGATAAAGGAAATAAATTAGTAGCCTTTCTGAGAAACCAAGTTCTCAAAAATATACAAAACAATCAAGATATGTCTGTATGTTACACCAATCACAGTTGACCTCAAAGAAAAAAAAAATAGGAGAAGGCCTTATTTATCTCCCCTTACTTATTTGCAGATTTGGGAAAATAAGGGGTGAAAAGTTCTATAGAGAGATTTTTCAATAAGTTGGTCGTTTTTTTTTTTAAACAAATGGTTTATTAACTTCTGTTTTACATCATTCATTTCCGCCAGATTTTGAGTTACAATCATTGTCCCCCCATTATTCCCCTACCCAACCTCCCAGAACAGTAATCCCACAAGATATCGCTTCCTCCAATGTGCTCTCTCCCATACCTTCTCCCATACCCCCATCGACTTTTCCATTAGAGGAAGGTGAGTCTTTGCATCCCAATACCTGCACATCTTATCTCCCTATTACAAGCAAAAGAGTATTAATAATAGTAATTATATATATTTGAAACATTTAATGTTACGACCTCAAATTTCAGATCCATTTCCTTCCTCCCTTGTCACCCATTCCCTCTTGGGAGATAAGTAATTCAGTATATGTTGTACATGTCTAGCTATGCAAAACATTATCATAGTAGATATATTGTACAAGGCTGCTTATAATTCCCTCCCACTCATCCCACCCCCCACCTGGTCCATTCCCTACATGATCCTGTCCCTCTTTTATAGTGGGTACTTCCAACCTCCCCTCACCCCAAGGATGCCCTCCCATCCATCATCCCTCCTCTCATCCCCCTTCTCCCTATCCTGCTGCAGGTTAAAATATCCCATTTAGTATGTATGTCGTTTTTTCCCTGAACCAAATTCAATGTGAATGTAGTTTTGCCTTTTTAGCCTTCCTTATTCTCCCCCTCCTTTGCAACCACTTCCCCTTGCTTCTTCTACATGGGATAGTTTACCCTACCCTGTCTCTCCCCATCTCCTCTTGCCACTTTCCTCTCTCACCTCACAATTTCATCCCTTGAGTATTCTCCCTTCCCAACAAATTCAACCTATGCCCTCTATCCATATATAACTGTAACCATATACACACACATTCACATATGTATTCATATGACCACACACCCTTCCATTATTTTCATAGTGAGAAAGATATCATCAGTCACAGTTATTGCTTTTCCATATAGGAATGTAAATAGTTCAACTTTGATAAGTTCCTTTTGATTTCTTTTCCCTGATTACCTTCTCAGGCATCTCTTACTTCTTGTGTCTGGATGTCAAATTTTCTATTCAACTCTGGTTTTTTCCTCAAGAACGCTTGAAAGTCCTCTATTCCACTGAATGACCATATTTTCCCCTGAAACAAAATACTCAGTTTTGCTGGGTAGGTGACCCTTGGGTTCATTCCCAGTTCTTTTGCCCTCTGGAATATCATATTCCATGCCCTTCGATCCCTCAGTGTAGAAGCTGCCAGGTCCTGGGCTATTCTGATTGTGTTTCCACAATATTGAAATTGTTTCTTCCTGGCTGCTTGTAGTATTTTCTCCTTGATCTGGGGATTCTGGAACCTGGCTATAATATTCCTGGGAGTTTTCTTTTTGGGATCTTTTTCAGGAGGTGATCGGTGGATTCTTTCAACCTCTATTTTGCCCTCTGGATCTAAAACATCAGGGCAATTTTCCTTGAGAATTTCTTGAAGGGTGATTTCTAGGTTCTTTCCTTGATCATGGCTTTCAGGTAGTCCAATAATTTTTAAATTGTCTCTCCTGGATCTATTTTCCAGGTCAGTGGTTTTTCCCATGAGATATTTCACATTGCCTTCTAATCTTTCATTTGTTTGGATCTGCTTAACAGCATCTTGATTTCATAAAGTCATTAGCTTCCATTTGCTCCAGTCTAACTCTGAAGGAATGAATCTCCTCAGTGAACTTTTGAGATTCTTTTTCCATCTGGCAAATTCGACTTTTTAAGGCATTCTTCTCCTCATTGCCCTTTTGGGCCTCCTTTGCCATTTGAGCTAGTCTATTTTTTAAGGTGTTGTTTTCCCCAGTCAGGCTGTTGACCCTCATTTCATACTTTTCCTGCATCCTTCTCATTTCTCTTTCTAATTTTTCCTCCACTTCTCTTATTTGATTTTTAAAGTCCTTCTTAAGGTCCTCTATGGCCTGCAACCCGCTC
Organism: Gymnobelideus leadbeateri; assembly: GCA_011680675.1. Classification (NCBI taxonomy): domain Eukaryota; kingdom Metazoa; phylum Chordata; class Mammalia; order Diprotodontia; family Petauridae; genus Gymnobelideus; species Gymnobelideus leadbeateri. Next base: position 46,341 of record WOXC01003797.1, on the reverse strand, counting down.
ATGTTTTCCCCTGGGGCTTTTGGAGCAGGACTTCTGACCTCACAGTCCTTTTCCCGCTCTATGCCCCCAAAATAGGAGTCTAGGGTTGCATTTTCTGTTTCCTTTGCCTTGGCATGTTGCCACTTAATTGCTTGACTTTTGGGCTTGTTGCCACACTATGGCTTTAAGGCCAGCTAGAGGAATTTTCGTCCCGAACGTGTGGGGGGCAACTTCCGTTTCTGGCAAGCTGTAAACCCACCCACAACTTCCACCCTAGAACACAATCCAGATCCAGGGAGGTTAAAGCAAGAGCGATTATCCCCCAAGACTGATCGCTGGATCTCCCCACGATTTGTAGGCTGGGAGCCAGAGCTGCCTCTGAAAACTACAAAATGGCGCGTCTCCTCAGAGGCTTCTAGCCCCCAGGGGAGGGAGCTGACGCATTCCCCAAATACAGGTCCCAAAGTCCATAGGACACTAACGTCTTACTTTGTCCTAGGCATGTCTATGTTGATAATTCTGGAGTCGCCACAGCTCCTGGTGTTCTGGGGTTCCTCCAGCTGGCTTCTGGCCCTGCCGCCCTGCGGCTAAAACCTCGGTTCACGCGGACCTGCGCTCGGCTCGGCTCGGCTCCTGAGCTCTGCGCGCTGCCGGCTCCCAGACAGCTGCGCTGGTCCTTCCTGCAGGGCTGCTGAGCTGTCCTCAGCGGGAGGTTAGCTTCTCTGTGTCGTTCTGTGTGTGCTGAGGCTCCAGAAGTTGTTCACAGTCCTTTTTTACATAGTTTGTGGGGAATCAAGTATTTCAAAAGACTTCCGAAATATTCATGCTTTTACCGTTTTTCAGAGAGACTGTTAGAAGCATGTTTGGTAGAGCAAGTTGGTCGTTTTTACTGAACTATTTTTCTTCTCTTTTTAAATTATTTGTTTAAGATATTTCTTTTGCAAAAACGATAGGGACTAGCTATATTGGGAAATGTAGGTACTTTATGTAAGATAAAGAAATAATTTTATTTTAAAGAATACCTAACTTTAAAAGTTTCCCCCAAAAAAGATTTTTCCAGAGAGTTTTTAAGATTTTTTAAATGTTACATTTAACCAATGTTTCTTAGGGAAAAATATCCTAGAACCAATTTATGAAACCATTTCTCTTCAGAAATAGACGTCTACAAAATAAATAAAATAATCTCTCTTAGAAATGAACGTTTTTGCAGATAAGAATTATTTACTCTGTTTTTTTTTTCTGTTAGCATACTTTCAGTCTCAGACAGCCATTTAAGAAACAGCATATTTTGACTTCTGTCACACTCCTGAAATAGATATTTAATTTTGAAATGTGTTCCTTAGTGTGTTTAAAAAAATTACTTTGGCTTCTCTCTCCATACATTTCCCTTTCAGTAAGGATCTTGTCTATATCTCCTCATTAATGTTTGGCAAGAAATGTCAGGCAGTATGGGATGTAATTCCTCCTCACAAGCTTATGAATCTGCATTATATTCCACATCTGGGGAAAGACAATCAACCGGAGATCTACATGAAATAGTAATACACTAAATTTCCCATCAGTGTATTTTCCTCAAAAATATGAGAAGCAGAGAGAGGCTTACAAGATCTTGCATTAGATTTTTCAATGAAAAGATGGTCCAAGCTGAGGTCACGGAGTACTTCAGTGAAAGCCCAGGTAGTGCCCTGTCCTCAGTGTCAAGAGACTCCACTGTAACATAAAGAATATGTTTGTCTTCCTCTGTAGGATTTTCCTGTACTGCTGATTTTCCATAAAGCCCAGCATTATTCTAATTTGTTTAGTATTTAAAGAAGCACTGTGAATGTGCCTTTTTGAAGCTTTTCTTCTATCACATTGCATTATCTTTCATTTCTGAGTGAAAGTACCAAGTTTAGTTTTTATTTGATAAGTTAGAAATGTAAAGATACAGAGGTAATATTTCCAGGGAATTCCAGGCCTATGTTCCTAATGGCCTCCTGTCCCTCATAAAACAATATTATAATTTGTTATTATTGCTTTATATATTAACTCCCAACTAATAATATTCTATTGAAATTGAATTTCTCTTACTAGAGAAATGGGTAGAATTCCTTAGGGCCCTAAATTGTATTATTGTCAGATCACGGGATCTTTAGCAATCACTTAATTATAATGAGTAAATGTTACAGAATCACTTAAAAATTAGTGGGAGTTCATAGGACACAGGACATGGGCAATTAGATGGTATAGGGGACAGAGTGCTGGGTCTAGAGTTAGTAACAGTCTTCTGAGTTCAAATCTGGCCTCACCTACTAATTATGTGACCCTGGACAAGTTACTTAACCCTGTTTGCCTTAGTTTCCTCACCTGTAAAATGAGTTGGAGAAGGAAATGGCAAACCATTCCAGTATCTTTGCCAAGAAAACCCCACATGGGGTCATGGAGAGTTGGATATGACTGACAAATGATTGAACAAGAACTGAAAAGAACTTGAAGGATCACCAAGTCAAAGCTTCTCATTCATTAATTTAGTGATTAAATCAAGGACCACTTGCTGCAAAGATTGTTTTCCCTAGTATCTGTTTATCTTGAAATTTTAGCTGCATTTGTTATATTTGTGCAAGAACTTTCTTTAATTTTACATAAGCAAAATTTTCCATTTTATTTGGTGGGGAGTGTGCATTTTTCAGATTTTTCTTCAGTCCCCATTGCATCCTCTTTCATTCCAGAGCGAAAGTAACCAGTATCACTTAATCTATCATTAACACTTCCTCTCTCTAAATATGGATCTAAATAACAATTTTTTCCTCATTCCCCTACTCTATATACATATATTTGTGTGTATACATTTATAGATGTACATACACACATATTTGGTATCTTTATTCTCCATACAAAAGATAGATAGATAGATAGACAGATAGACAAGGCTATACTTAATTTATTCTAGAATTCTTTCTAGTTTTCCCCAGAAGATTTGTCGAATAGTGTGTTCTTATAAGTAACTGAGATCTCTGGGCTTATGAAATACTATGCTGCTCCATTTGTTTATTTGTGTATTATCTGTTCCAGTTATTGATTGCTCTATTTTTAACTGGTACCCTGCCATGTTGGAGATTATTGCTCTGTAATATAGCTTAAGATGGGGAGGGGGGTTATTCCCCTTTAAATTACCCCTCACTTCCTCCAAACATTTTTCAGCTTTTCTTTTGTGGGATATCTCATTTATGTATTTTTTCTCCCATTAGACTGCAAGATCCTTGAGGGCAGGGGCTATCTTTTTCCTATTTCTCTCCTCACCTCTTAGCACAGTGCCGCACTTAATGCAGTTTCTTTGACTATTGAAATTCTAACCCTGTTAGAGAAAGCCAACAGTCTCAGTCTGATCTTCATTGCTTTTGCTCTTTCATTGACTGACTCTCAGATCAACCAGATCAACTCTTTTTTTACTTTCTCATTCTGCTTCTCCCCTGCTACTTGGCTGAGACAGTTAAGAACATGCATTTTGTGTTCCTTTTTCTCCCCTCTCCCTACTCTCAAAGCCCTGTTATACTATCTTCCATTCTCTCCCCCACTGTTCCAGTGTAACAATAAGAATTTTTCACTCTTGTTTCCAGGACTGGCTTCTTTCTCCATGTCTTTGATCCTTGACCATCCTGTCTCCTCAAGGGTGTTATCCACTCTCTCATTTCCACTCTTGTCCTCTTTGATCTCTCCTCAGATCCATTGTTTCTTTCTCTGCTTTCTACCAGCATGCCTAGGTATCCTTCATCCTTCATTAGCCCCTGCTTCAATCTGCTGCCACCTCAAGCTCTCAATACTGCATCTCTTCTCCCTTTCACAACAAAATTCTTAGAGAGTTGTCTATGCATATTGTCTTCACTTTCTCACCACTCCCTCTCTTCCTGGCCCCTTGAAGGCTGGCTTCTATACCGACATTTCTACTGACACTGTTCTCTCCAGGGTTACTGATGCCCAGAACTAGAATCAAGCCACTGAACCTGTCTAGTTTGTGTGTTGTTACTGTAAAGTCCGATAAGTAAACTTAGGTATTGCTAACCTGGGGCGGGGACAAGCCTATGTCTAGGAGAAATGTTTGATCTGATAGGAAAATATATCTACTCTCTCTGGGCAGAACCATGGGAAACACCTGTTCAGCTTGAAGTACCTGTTCCCAGAATGTGCCAATCATAACTCAGTTACTACCTGCTACTAAATCTTCATTAATACCCTAATTCTCTTCCTCTCTTTCCTAGAATTGTATACTCAAATTGTATACAATTTGCCTTTAAATTTTTTCAGCTTCTTAATTATAAAAAACTTGGTCCTCAGTTTATCCTTAAGGTACCTCAGGGAAAACCTTGAAATGCAAATGAAACATTCTAGTTCAACAGTCTGTAATGAATTCAGAGGCATGGATTTGCTTCCAGAGTAAAAACTGTATTTGTAATTCTGCTGCTAGTCACTCATCTACAGAAAGTTCCCTAAGGAATATGACAGTTGAGACAGAATTGAAATGGGTCCCCAAGAGGCAAAATGGAGTGGCTTCCTGAGAGCACCCCAGGGCTTTTGAGATGGTAAAGATTTGTTGAAAAGGAGATGCCTGCAGCTTTGAGGGAGTCCATGGGAAGAGCTGTGGCCCTTCCTTAGAGAGCCACATTGGATTCCCTAGAAAAGGGCCAAGTGAAAAAAGAGAGGGCTCAGCACTTCCCAACCAAGACCGTGACTGAGGGTAGGGAAGAGCAGGCCAAAGAGCCTTGTCCACCAGATATCAAGCTCTGAGAAGAGCCTAGCAAATCCAGCTAAAGCATCAGAGGCCTCAATCAACAGCTACTGTCCAGGGGGCAATGCAGCCTGCCAGCTGAGGTCAGCAGAAGCCAAAATAAAAGATATGTCCTGTGTTCCTCACATGACATAAAAGTCTTTAGTCTTTCTTTTTGTGATTTAAGCCTCCTTGACCAGGCTAACACTTGTATTTCATCTTACATTTTAAGAAATAATAATAAAATATTTCTAAAAGAAACATAACTTTGTGTGTCTTGACAAAGACATAAATGGCATTAAAGCAAACAAACAAGGTCATAAAGACATTGCTAAAATCAACAAGAATTTGGCACATTGGTTTGAGGTGAGGAGGGAGGGGTGGCCATTCTGTTGGCACTACTCTAAACTGTGTAGAAAGCCAGATGGAGAGAGCTTTGCCCACTTGCTAGAGTTTGTTATACTATCACTGCAAAACCCACTTATTCATTGCCTATCTCTCAGTGGTATGGTCTTACCTCCAAGGAAAACTGTGCTTTTTCCCAAAGCAGGGATATACATTGTTGGGAGCAAATGTATGTGTATGTGGAATATATGTGGAAAGTATATCTAGTATATTAAACTTCCTAATTACTTGGTCATATCCTGAAGTTGCTGATTTATGCAAAATTAAGCTGCAGATTTTATTGTTTGGAAACCTCTGCAAATGGTTCCATTTTGTACTCTTGGACTCCGGAGATGCAGTAGGGTGCTAGTTAAGATAAAAATAAAATTGGGATATTGCATTTGTCTCTCACATATTCAATGTGGGAAGAAAACAAAAGTATCTGAATTTATAGGTAGCAAAAAGGAAACTGCAGACTCTTTGTGTTCTTAACATTTTTTTAAAATAACCAATTCTTTAAATAAAAATGCTTGCAGGTAGCCAGCATGGGACCTGCTCCCCTCAACCCAGAGACAGACAGATTATCCATCCAAGACATAGTCACTCAGTAAAACATCTCATAACTGCCCTGTCCTGTGCTAAGCTCTGGGGATACAAAGGAGAAAGATATTCTCTGCCCGCAATAAGCTCCCAGTCTAATGGAGGAAACAACTGTGATCTATATAACTATGAACCAACAAGCCATTTACAAGATAAATTGGAAATAATCTCAGAGTAAAAGCACTGAAATTTAGAGGGTTCTAGAAGGGCTTCCTGTAGAAGATGAGATATTAGCTAGAACTTGAAGAGATGAGGAAGGAGAGTGACTCCAAAAATGGAGTGCCTTGTTTGAGAAAAAGCAGAAAGGCCAATGTCACTGGATGGAAATGGGGAGCAGAGAGAGGAACAGGGTAAAAAGATTAGAAAGGTGGGCAGGCAGAAAGATTAGGAAGGGCTTCAAATGCCAAACAGAAGATATTCTATTTGATCCTGGAAGTGATAGGGAGCCAGTGGAGTTTATGAAGTAGGAGGCAACTTGGTTGGACCTGTGCTTTAGGGGGATGGTCTGTAGTAGGGAGAGACTTATGGCAGGCTAACCAAACAACAGGCTATTACAGTAATTCATGCATGAGGGGATAAGCTCCTGTACCAGGGTGGTGGCGGTGTAAGAGGCAGGACATGGGGTATATTTGAAAGATATCACACAGGTAAAGTCAATAGGCCTTGGCAACAGCTTGGAGATAGAGGGTAACTGGGTGACTGGGAAGATGGTGCTGCCCTTGAAAGTATTAGGGAGGTTTGGAAGGGGGAGGATTTGAGAGGAAAGATAATGAATTCAGTTTTGGACATGTTGAGTTAGGTGATCTAGACTTTATCTATCTAGAGTTTAATCAAGATGTCCAATTGGTAAGTGGAGATGCAAGACTAGAAATCAGCAAGAGTTTAGGGGTGTATAAATAGATTTGGGAATTATCAGTATAGAGATGATGATTAAATCCCTTGAAGCTGATGAGACCACCAAGCAAAAGAATACAGAGGGAAAGAAAGAGGACCCAGAACAGGGTATTGGTGGATACCTATGGATACCAGGAATGACATGACTGAAGATTCAGCAAAGGAAACTGAGAAGGAGATGTTGAATAGGTAGGAGGAGAACCATGAGAAAGTATTGTCATAAAAACCTAGACAGAAGAGACCCTAAGAAGAACAAGGGCAAAGTGAAAACTTGCCCAGCAGAGAACAAAAGAAGACTCACAAGGAAACAAAGAAAAGATGGACAGTTCTCAACACAACGCTGAGAATTATTTATTAGTATTTATCATACAGGCTTTCTTGAAATGAAAATTTTTACATATTTTGAGTCCTCTCATGTTCTGCTGTATTGCTTTTCTTTCTCTTTCTTTCTTCTTTTCTTTCTTTCTACTTAAGTTCCAGTATTTAAGTTTATTATATGTTTGTGTTTCTTTTCTCTATTCTGTATTTGTGTTCTGGCATTTGAATCTAAAATAATTTTTTTAAAAGAAGAACAAGGCCAGCTGAGCTGTACACAGTGCAATGGTCTGCAAAGAGCCAAAGTATCCTCCTCAACTCTTTGCCCTATGGTTCACACTGTGACTCACTCTATATGCTTTAGTCTAGGGCACTGTTCTCTTCTGGTTTTCTGTCTTCCTGTCTGGATACTTCTCAGTCTTCATTTTGAGATCATCATTTTTCCTGCCAGGACCTCTTCTATAAGTAAAGGAGGTTAGGGGCTTTCTTCTGTACTCACACAATATATATATCAATGAATGTAAACACCAAAGACCAAGAATGCAGTGACAAGGTTCTAAACTACAGTGACATGCTTCTGCATCTAAACTGTGTGATTGGCTCTGCTGGCAGCCTGTCCATGCCTAGAGGGGCTTTAAAAAGCTGCATAATTTCAGTTTGAGAGATGGAGCTATAGGAGAATGAATCAGACCCCTGAGAGGAAGTGTCTGGGGGAGGGGAGAGGAAAGATTTTCTCTCCCTCCCCATCGATGGTGTGGGTCATCAGACAGACTGGACAGTGTATCCACTATGGAGCAGAGAGATACATCAAGGACAGATAAATACAGAGGCAAAAGTGGTCTCTTCAGAAAGAGTGACCCCTAATAGTGTCAGAGGAGTGCTAACTATGAACTCAAGGCAGAGTGAGATCCTAGGAGCCCAGAAAAATGGCCTGCCCATCAGAGCTGCATACAAGAGGAGAAGTCTAGGAAGTCTATGAAAATACTTCCAGGTCTTAGAGGACCAGGAGATGTACATGTATCTCATACATGTGTCTCACTCTGGCATACTTAAAATTTGACCCTACTCTTTACATAGACACTGTGTCTATATGGAGGAAATGACAACCTCCTCACATCTTGCCTGAACTATTGCAATAATTTCCTTTCTTCAAACCATCTTTTGCAGCTATCAAATTAATATACCTAAATTAACCTAGTATTCCCCTTTTCAAAAACTTTCAGTGGCTCCCCATTGAGGTAGAATACAAAGGTTTCTGCCTTGCTCTGATCTCCCTAATTCCAACCTTTCCAGACTCACTTTCTATCACTTTGCTCTAAGTAGTCTGTTGTACAAAGTGGGCTACTGATTTTTCCCTAAATTGCATTTGTCTCCAGACTGCAGTCCTTACTCACCTCCACAGAATTTTGTCCACTATGCCATAGAAACCTCTTCAGCTAGTCACTTAACTATAAATTCCAAAATAAGTTCCAGTCTGCATTGGTAGGGAAGTCCTTCACAGACAGTCACCTACTTGATGAAGTCATAGATCCAGTCCAAAAAATGTGTTGTTGTTGTTTTTAATTCTCTCTTCATAAGTATATTAATCACATTGGCAACTTTTCATTGTTTTTCAAAGTATATGAAAAATACATTTTTGCATTCACAAAATAAAAAGAAACCTTTTCACCCTAAAAGATCTCTCCACCCCTAGATGACTTCTCCATTGGAAGTGCCCTTCTCATCTCAACAGTCTCTCCCTCTGATCAGCTGGTTCCTCCAAGAACCCCCATTTATAGAAGGAGGCTCAGGCCAACCATATCTTCTTTCCTCTGCACCATGTTCCTGACTCTCTGGGTTTTCTCCACTATGTCCTTCTCCCTTCCCAACTGCATACTTTCATCCCCACCCCCTCCAGCTTGCTAGCTCCTTTTTTTTTTTTCATTTTATGTGTTGTCTTCTCACAGTTGAATGTGAGCCCCTTGAGGGCAGGAACTGTATTTCCACTTGTATGTACATTTTCCTGGCTTAGCACAGTGCCTGGCACAGAATATTTCCTAAATTCTTGTTCACTTGACTTGACTTGAAAACTTGATAATTTCATCCCTATTCTGTGCCTTAGCATAGACTGATTCTCCTGGAAAGGAATCTCACTCCCTCCTCTTAGAATTCCTAATACTTTCCTCCTCTTTGGATTTTATTTACCTGTGTCCATGTATCTTGCCAGCCATATTTGAGAATATTGAGGGAAGAGACTGTTTTTACACAACGGGACTAACTAAATATTGATCAAATTGAATTGAACATGGAAAAGAATGAAAAGGTGCATTGAAGTTGGTGCAGTCTGCACTCAAAATGGGGATAGCCATATTGTTTTATCACAGACCTATTGCAATTCCATGATTGAGAGAAATAGCTCCATAGAACATTTGTTGAAGTAGAATAAGACAATATTTTTAGTGATTCATTTTCTCCACTTTTATGTTCTATTTCAGTCTATAATCTTCATTCGTGATCAAAATGCCCATGGTCAGGAGCTGTCTGGCTATATTGACTATGCACACAGGCTTAAGATGGAAGATTTCGAAGTCTACTTCACTGGGAAAAGAAAACTGCTTCCAAGGCCCACGGATTTGAGGTGAGTTTCCTGTGATTTTTTATTTTCTAACCAATCCGATTATATTATCAGTTAAAGAAAGGAAGAGATTCCCATTCTCTTCATTTTAAATGGAAAAATACTTGATTTGCATTATTTGTTGTAGGTTTGCCGTTATTAAGGGGGCATATGTTTAATTCTCAGATTTAATATGTAACTATCGTCCAGTGAAATCTTTAACTTCAGTAGTGTTTTTAATATGTAAAAACTGCTGGCCTCCAGGCAAGATGCCTCTTACAGCTGCAGAATCTTCCCAGGTCAGAATTACTTTGACAGAAAGAGATTGGTTTTTAGCTTGTTTAACACTAACTATCCAGGCATTGGGAGAACCCCGGGGATATCGCACTTTTACTGACTCAAATAGCTGTAATATTGCTGAGGCAGAGAAAAGACCTCAAGTTTCTATGCTAGGTTAGCCAGTCCCTGCCCTTTCTGTGACTGTAAGGCCTATTGAGCCATGAGTAGATCAGTCTCTTAGGGTGTGACTGCTTTATATTATCTGAGTCTTTAAAAAAAAAATCCTGCTCAGCAAACATGTTACTCTGTATGAAAAAACCCAGCTGTCTTCTAGTAAATGTACAACTTGGGTTTAATCACTGGCACATAAGAAAGAAGAGGACACAAGAACTTTGAAATGCAATAAGAAGGAAAGAGCAATACATTTTGTGGAGATTTATGGTCAGTCAGGTAAGCAGGAAACTTTTATTAAGTGCCTCCTACGTTTCAGGCACTGTGCCAAACATGGGGGATACAAAGAAAAGTAAAAGACAGCCCCTGCCCTCAGGGAGCTCCCAGTCTAAAGGGGGAGACAGCATGCCAACAACTGTGTACAAACAAGCTATAGATGGATAAATTGGAAATAAGCAACAGAGAGAAGACACTAGAATTAAGGGGGAAGGTACAGTTTTAGCTGGGAACCCAAGGAAGGCCAGGAGGTGGAGAAAGGGATGGAGAGATTCCAGTGAAAATACCTGAAGCAGGGAGATGTAATGTCTCGTTCCAAGAACTGCAAAATCAGTGTCCCTGGATTAAAGAGTACAATGGGGGTACAACATGTAAAAATATGGAAGGTGGGACAGGTTGCAAAGGACTTTGAATGCCAAACAGAAAATTTTATATTTAATCCTGGAGATAATAGGAAATATTTATGTAGGGGAGTATAACAAAGTTAGACCTGTACTTTAAGAAGATCACTGAATTGTTAGTTTATGGAATTATTAATTGCGATTAAGGGAACCACAATGGGGTCATTCTGGGTCTACTGGGGGCGGGGGGAGCAGGCATATCCACTTATTTGGATACTCACCAGGAAAGATCGTGATGGCAGCAAGTAGAGAGTAATGCTCTAACCATATTTCAATAAGGTACAGAGAGTGAAAAGATGAACAGTGTAGGGGGGTACAAAGGCAGATGACATAAACACATAAACATAAACATGGGGTGCTGGAGGGTGATAGGCATCATGGGGGAGAGAATGGGAACAGAGAGTCACTTATGTAACCATGGATTGGATTTGGGAGCATTCAGGCAGCATGGCCCCATAGTAGAGGGAGGAGTGCTCAGGGGGCAGGAGTTTGGGGTCTCATTTTCTAAGATTTTGGAGACAGACTAACTCTTATCTGTGCTTTCTTAGGGTTAATTCATTAGCATATCTACATAAAATTATTGCAATAGCTGCTGTTCTCCTGGTCTTACTGCAGATATTTGGAGCTTTTCTGGAATTTATAGACCAGGAGAGTTGACAGGACCAAGGGATCCTTAGAGCAAGACCAAGCTAGCTTCACTGGATTTAGCACATAGTCTCAGGATGTGGTTTTAGTTAATAAGACAGTTTTCAAACAACAATTATACTCTCTTAATCTATGGCACAGTCTGTAAGTGACTTCAGGTTCCCCTTTGCAATCTTACTTCCTATTATGGTTAACTTTATATTGTTGTTGTTAAGTCATTTTCAGTGGTGGTCCAACTCACCAAATATGGTCCCATTTAGGGTTTTCTTGGCAAAGATACTGAAATGTTTGCCATTTCCTTCTCCAGCTCACTTTACAGATGAAAAAACCAAGGCCAAAGGGTTTAAGTAATTTGCCCAGGCCCAGCAATTAGTGTCTAAGGCTAGATTTGATCTCAGGAAGATAAGTCTTGTACTTAAAATTTTACTATACTCACTAGAAGGAAGGGGGATGGTCAGGGAGACCAGAACAAGACACAATTTTAAAGAAATGACTTTGCCAGCTGAATTAAGGATGTGCTGGAGTGGAGAGAGACTTATGGCAAGCTGACACACCAGCAGTAGTGTAGGGGTGAGGTTGTGAGGAAATAGTTTTATAAGAGGGAATAGTTTTGTTAGTAAGAAAACAGAGGAATGTCTTAGACATTCTCACAAGCTATTTTTTCATCACTAAAACATGAATGAGAATGTAATAATTAATTGACTGACTAGTTTGGAGCCTAATATTTGGAAATCTCTGGGATTGGGAATCCCTGGAAATAGGAATTCTGGCCATCTCTCCCCAAGCTAGAACAAATTCTGTGTTATAAATGTATAAGGGCAGAGGGTAATTCAGTCAATTGGGTCAATCACCACACCTCCCCACCCTTAGCACTGAAACCTTTATCAGGTGAGAACACATATTGATTCAGTTAATCAGAGGTATGATCAAGATCTGGATACCTTTATTGACTAAATCAAAGACTTTATACTACCCTGTTGGACTTGTACAAATCTGTTGAGCTATTTTAGAGCTGGAGGTTCGAAGGTCTGGTAGCTTAGTGTGGAAGCCTTCTGGTAAGAGTGTTTGGCCCAATCTTGGGTCCTCCAGGACCCTAATGCTGCTTTCTTGGGGTATCAAGTGTTGTGTTGTTCTAGGATCTCAGGGACAGCTCGGCTAGGGAACTTGTAAGTTTTTAGTGCTCTCAGAGTAGTCTAATTGCTGTTTCCTGGTCAGAGTTCTCTTGATACACAACTATGGTCTTGTCTCTGGTGTGAGTGCCTCTGCACTCAGCCGCTATCAGCCAGGTGCAAAAGTCTACAGGTTCACAGTGATAGAAGTGTAGGCTCTGTCTTCTTGCTGGTCATTACTTTCCTTATTCTAGAGTAAATTTCATACTGGGCTTGGGACTGAAACCCTTTTCTACTTCTGAGGTCAGAGATAATTAATCACTAAATAGCTATTAAGTACCTACTACTCTGTGCTAAGCACTATGCTAAGAGGCAAGGACAGTTCCTACCCTCAAGGAGTTTATAATCTAAGAAGGGAAACAAATACATACAAAACAAGCTATACACAGAATAATTAGGAAATAATTAACCCTAGAATTAAAGGTGGGCTTCCTGTAGGAGGTGGGATTTTAGTTGTAACTTAAAGGAAGCCAGGGAGGTGAGTAGTCAGAACAGAGGGGTGAGAGCATTCCAAGCCTAGGGGACAGCCAGAGAGAATTCCAAGAACCAAGAGATGGAGGATATTGTTTGTGAAACAGCCAGCAGGCCAGTGTCATTGGATCAAGAAGATTGGAAAGGTAGAAGGAACCAGATTATGGAGGGCTTTGAAGTATATTGTATTTAATTTGGGAGGTAATAAGAAGCCATTTGAGTTTATTGATTGGGGATAAGGGGTTATAGTAATGTAACCAATCACTTTAGTGACTAAATGGAGGATGGGCAGGAGTGGGAAGAGATTTGAGGCCAGCAGACCCACTAGCAGCTATTGTAGTAGTCCAGGCATGAGGTGATGAGGGCCTGCAAAATCCTCACGTGACCTACTTTTCAAGGAATTTAGCTACAAAGGACAGAAGAGGCATTTTGCCTTGACTGCTCCTCACCTCGTCATGCCACCCTTAGGTACAGATTTTCTCTTCAGCCCACCCTGGATCTCTATGTCCCTATACCAACCTGGTCTAGAAAAATGACTCACTGTGATTTTGGAGGGTGAGGTGAGGTGTGCATTTGCCAATCATTACTCAGCATGGTGTGTCATCTAGATCTTTGTGGAGGAGTTATGGGGGAGAATACCTCTGTACTGCTTCCTGCTCCTCTGCCATCTTTACTGGTCTCTCAAGATGATTATTCTGGAGTATTGGTCTGATCCTGTCTCTTCTGCTCAAAGTTCTTTATCCTTGAACTATTACCTAGTTCACGATTATCTCCAGAATCAGATTGTAAGTCCTCTATTTGTCATTAAAAGCTCTCCATAACCCTCCCTCTTCCTAAAAGTTCCTATCTTGACTAAAAGTTCCTACACTTGACTCTATAGTCCAACTACTCTGCCCTACATGTAGGGCATCTAGGTCTGTGATCAATCAAAGCACTCTCCTTTCTGGAGGTCCTCGAGTCTGGAATGTTCCACCCTGTCACCACCACTCCTGCCTTCCTTCAACATTCAGCTCAAGACCCAGCCTCAAAAGAGGCTTCTCCAGATCCCTCCTCCCTTCCTAGCTGCTTACACCTCCCTTTTCAGATTACCTTCCCTCTGCTCTGAATATGTCTTGTACATACCTAATTATTTACATATTGTCTCTCTTATTAGAATCTACACTCCTTTATTTTTATACTATGGGCATAGACCATTAGTAAGAACCTAATAAATGTGTACTAAGGCCCAGGAAGATTAAGTGGATTCTTCTGGTCACACAGATAGTAAATGTCATAGGCGAGATTCAACTCAGTTCTTCCTGGTTCCAAGTCCACCATTTTATTGTGCTACACTTTTCACTGTCGTCTCTCCTTTTCTCCTCTTCACACTTATCAAAGCAACTTCCTGTCTGGATTAACAGCAAAGTGTTTGTGTGTGTGTGTGTGTGTGTGTGTGTGTGTGTGTGTGAGTATACACACATATGTTTTATACAGATATATCTATAGGTATAGATGTATATCTATATATGTATATATACACACAACACACATATATTTGTGTATGTGTATATATATATATATATATATAGAGAGAGAGAGAGAGAGAGAGAAAAAAAAGAGAGATACCCATATTCATGCATGAAGAATTGTGTTATCCATGTCAGATAAGGAGCAATCTCACCATTGGCAAGGATTAAGAAACCATTAGAGGAATCCAACCTATAGTCAAAATTATAAAGTGCAAAAAATGAAAGACAGAACTTTAAAAGGCCAATCTATCTTCTCTTTCTAACTTGTTTTACAGTTCAATTGGGTCAAAAAGCTAATCTACAAATTAAAAACACTGTTTTAACACAACATTGATAATAATTATTGCCCCAATGACCACATTCTTATATTTTCCCATTTTAGTTTTGAAACATTTTTGTTTAGAAAACATAATATTGATGAGAGAACATTGATTACATTATATAAAAACAAAGTATCACTACCTGGATTGAACATAAATGCTTTACAATATAAATAGTATATGTATATTTAATTATGCTAATTATAGAATATTATCCTAAATATTTCTCAACAAGAGTTGATTCAGCAAAAGCCATCCAATTAGACTAGCAAAAAGATACCCAGTTGTCAGTACAATATGTACTACAGGACCATACTCTGATCTTTCCTCATAAAACTAATTTAATTAATAAGCCAATTAAACTAAATATAAACTAATAAAAATATTAATTTTCTTCCAGTCTGATGAAGGGAATAGTTTCACAGAAAGGTCAGAAAATTTGTGTAAATTGATATAGAGTGAAGTGAGCAGAATTAGAAGAATTTATTAAATTAGATCAATATTGTAAAAAAAAACTTCGAAATACTTCAGAACTTTGATCTATGCAGTGATCAACCATGATAGGAGATGTATCCAAGAAATGTTCTGAAGGAAGAAATGGCAAAGGATCAGATATGTGTAGGAAGAGAGAGTAATTTATCTAGGGTAATTTTGAAGTTATAAGCCTAGAAGGTTGATGGTACACTACTTAGTAAAGGGTGAAAGTTTTACATAAAAGAATTCTTCTTTAGAGATGTTGAGTTTGCCAGTTGGAAACACACGACTTTAGGTTAGGGGAGAGGTTAAGGCTGGATATTTAGATCTGTGAATAATCTTCATAGAGATAATAGATGAACTCATGGGAGCTGATGAAATTGCCAGGTGGGATAATATAGCAATATTGTACTAAAAATATTAGCTTTAGCAACAAGAGAAGAAAAAGAAATTGAAGGAATTAGAGTATGCAATGAGGAAGCAAAATTATGACTCTTTGCAGATGATATGATGGTATACTTAGAGAATCCTAGACAGTCAACTAAAAAACTAATTTAAATGATTAACAGCTCTAGCAAAGTCACAAGAAAATGCACATATATCATCAGCATTTCTATATATCACCAACAAAGTCCAGCAGCAAGAGATAGAGGAATTCCATTTAAAATAACTATAGACCACATAAAACATTTGAAAGTCTATCTGCCAAGACAAATCCAAGAATATAGTTATAAAACACTTTTCACAGAAATAAAACCAAATCTAAACAATTGGGAAAATATCGATTGTTCATGGATAACTAATATAATAAAATTTATAATTCTACATAAATTAATTTACTTATTCAGTGCCATGCCAATTAAACTATGAAAACATTATTTTATAGAGCTAGAAAAATAATAACAGAATTCATCTGGAAGAACAGAAGGTCAAGGGAATTAATAAAAAATGCAAAGGAAGGTGGCCTAGCTGTACTGAAATCTAAAACTATGTTACAAAGTGGCAGTCATCAAAACTATTTGTCACTGTCTATGAAATAGAAGAGTGGGTCAGTAGAATAGGCTATGTACACAAGACATAGTAGTAAATTACTATAATGATCTACTGTTTGATAAACCCAAAGACTCCAGCTTCTGGGATAAGAACTACTATTTGAAAAACACTCAGAAAACTGGAAAATAGTATGGCAGAAATTAAAAGTAGATCAACATCTTACACCATATACCAAAATAAAGTCAAAATGGGTACATGATTTAGACATAAAAGGAGACGCCATAAGCAAATCATGAGAGCAAAGAGTAGTTTACTTGTCAGATCTATGGAAAAGGGAAGAACTTGTGACCAGACTAGAGATAGAGAGCATTACTAGATGTAAAATAGATCATTTTTGATTATGCTAAATTAAAAAGGGTTTGGACAAACAAAACCAATGCAGCCAAGATTAGAATGGAAGCAGAAAGCTAGGAAACAATTTTTAAAGCCAGTGTTTCTTTCTGATAAAGGCTTAATTTCTCAAATATACAGAGAACTGAGTAAAATGTATAATAAGTCATTACCCATTAGATAAATGATCAAAGGATACAAACAGGCAGTTTTGAGGTGAAGATATTATTTTATCTATATTCTATATCTATATCTATCTGTAGTCATATAAAAAATGCTATAAATCACTGTTGACTAGAGAAATGCAAATTGAAACAACTCTGAGGTACCACCTCATGCCTACTTGGCTAATATGACAGAAGAGGAAAATGTTGGAGATGTGAGAAAATTGGGACACTAAGGCATTTTTGGTGGGGTTGTGAATTGATCCAACCATTCCGAAGAGCTTTTTGGAAGGCTTTGTCAAGAAATTTAACCATGGAAGAGAAGATAGATATAGGATGAAAACTAGCAAAAACGGATGAATCAAGTGAGGTTTTGTTTGCTTGGGGTTTCTTTTCTTTTTTTTTTTTTTACCTAGGTGGACATGGGTGTATTTATAGTGTCAGGTGATTTTCTTGACCTCTTGAGAGAAGTATTCTCATCAATGAGGGGGATATTGCTCAAGGACAGGATACCAAACTGAAAGTAAAGAGATTTATTGGAAATGACCCAGGATGCTATAGACATCTCCTGGCCACTGGACCCACATAGCTCTGGGGGAGAAAGTGAGGGAGATGATTTTGCACAGCCCTCCCTCACTTAAATCCAATTCACTTGCAAGTCATGTCATCATTTTCCTGACCTCATGGTCCTCTTTGAGAAAGAAAGATAAGCCACAAAGAAATTAGCAAGCCAAGGTAACTGCTCCCACTGATAACAAATTCAGCTTCCTGGGGGTATAGGGGTGTATTATATTCACAATCGCCAAGCAGTTGATTGTACAGCAAAATAGGAAGCTTAGTCTAGTGAAACTTTTGACAGTGAGGAAACAAAAATATATGGATAATAAATCATACAAAAATCTATACCATTCTATTACAGAATAAATAGCAAGCATCAATCAATCATTCTGCAGTAAATCAGAGAGGGAATAATGGAGGCAAATTTAATGAAACCTTTTAGTAAAAAATAGAATAAGACAAGAATCAGTCAGTAAACACACAGCTTCTGGAGCTATTGTTTTGAACAGTGGCAATTATTTCACAAAAAAAAATATTCACACCCTGATGAGTGATGACCTGGATTTCAAATGTAGCAGTAGCATTTTTCTGTGGGACGTTAACCAACCATTTTTCAAGGAACAAGGAGAGAACAAACCTGTCTTTGAAATTTCCTGTTTTGTCTTCAATCTGGCCCTTCGTTACTTTTCAAAAAGGGTCGTGTCACCGTAAGAGAAAAGTGACAATAAATGTAACTACATATTCAAGAAGACCAAAAAAAAAAAAAAAAACCAGAGCAGGCAAGCATCTTGATGTTTGTTTAGGCGGTGGGTATCTCAGTTCATTATGTCTTGGATTTAGCCATCTACTTCATGAAATCATCTCCTTCTGGAAAATATTGTTCTGTGTCTGAATCAAAGATCTGTCACAGACCACTGTCACAGACCACTGTCCACAAATTTTCCAGCTTGGTCTGCTTATACTCAAATGGACAATTCTACCTTGTTTATAAGATATGTTTAGGGCTATTTTTTCCTTATGGATCTACTTGTTATGTACTTGTCAAGTTCCAAGTCATGCATTACCATTTGCAGTGGCTGCTTAAACATACTACTGATTAGTTTAGTAAATTCTAAAAAAATCTAATCATATATGCTTTCAAATAATTATTTTACATGGTGAAATGCTTATGATGTTAACTTTATGATAATTAGGGCTATAGAAAATGAAAGAAAACATCAAACTAGAGTGCCTGTAAGTCATCTGCAAGTTTTGAGAAATTTAATTTTGACCTATTTGTTCTTTCCACCTTGTCCTGTTGGTGATATGGACAATGCATTTTGGGGGTTAAAGGAGTAATATTTTCAAAGAATCTTTGATGACTGCCCTATTAAGTAGATCCTTCTGTCACTTAATTCAAGAGACCTCAAACTGGAAAACATTATTTTAAAATTTCTCTGTAACTGTTAAGGCAATTCCATATTTGAAAGCCTCAATCCATCTTGAGAATTTATAGACAATTGCTAAAACATATTTAAAGCCCATGTATTTAGACATATGTATGAAATTCATCCAGGGATATTGAGATGGACCTGGAGGAGGTTCAGGATTTGCTCTGCTTTTTTCAATCTTGTTCTCTATTACCTCCAGGATAAAATTGAAAATATATCATTTAGAACCATCATTTTTACTTGTCCTTTTTTTCTTGTTTTCAGTAGCACAAAAACAAAATTTCTAAGATTATTGATACTATTGCAGCTATAACTAGTCCTGTATGATTTTACCAAATGCAAAACATTTGGAAGTTCACTATAAGTATCCTAATCCCCAAAGTGAAAATAGTCCTATATAGTTGCCTTTTTCTTATTCCTGTCTCCCTACCACTACCACCACCCAGTAGGCAGGACGGAAAATAGCCAGTAGACAATGATCGATTGAAGATTAAGGAATAAGTGGGAATGGTAAAGGAAGCAGTCTGCTGGAGAATTCATGGGGGAACAGGATCACTGATGGCTAGCAAGTAAAGGTTTGTTGACTCTACATGCCATTGAATTTTGTGAAATGTATTTGAAAGTACATCACCTCTAGATGGAGCCTATGAAACAGCAAAGTTGCAAGAGTGTAACCAAAAGGTCCTCCATACATTTGCATGAACTTATCCAATAGTATCTCAACAAAGTATAGATTTGATGATTGTTTTGTGGATGCATTTGTTCATTGAACCAGGAATTGTAGAACTATTCTTATGGAAACTGAATTTAGTGATCAATGCCGATTGAGAAAGGAAATGATAAAAAAAAAACCATGTAAGACACCACTGAGATTAGCTAATATCACACATAAGAAGTATGCTGTGTTTCACGGATTCACAGGTGGCAAATCCCCATGGTACAAATGCAAATGTCCTTTAAAGCATCTGACAGATCTCAGCCAATAAGCTACCTCTGAAGGGAATCATTATCACAGAGCAACTGTAAGCTATAATCTCCCAAGCATAACAACTGAAGAACTCTGTGTTTAATGAATTTTGCCATCCCAAATATTCTAAACCTCCAAGCATGGAACGCACAGCTTTCATACTACATGGAGATCTAGCCAGGAAGCTCAGTGCCCTGTGGAAAGTGAATGAGGTATCCATCATCCCAACACTGTCACCTACTGGAGTTGTTCTGAAGATGCTTTCAGTAAACACGCCCAAGATGAGCTGACATGCCACACTAATTTTATTCAGCTACAAAAGTAATTATTTTACCCACTTATACAACATAGAGCATTATTGAAATGATGATAAAAGCAACTTTAGCACTGATCCATAAAAACTTCTTTATAATCCTAAAACATTGAAATATAAGATCAATTTAAGATTCCTTTTTTTACCTTTAGTGACAATAATATGATTGCTTTACTTCAGAAACCTTATGTCCTAATACTTTAAAAAGTCTGTCTTAAATTAAAGCTGCATTCTAGTTATCAAACATTTTGTGAATTTATTTTTAAGAGATAAGTATTTAGCAAAAGCATGCACATAACACAGAATGACATCTAAAAAACTAAGCCAAGTAATCATCAACTTAAGACTTATTTGTCGGTCTCTAATAAGTCCTTCTTTTTATTAAGTAAATATTTCCCCATGTAATCAAAAGTTATAAAATTCTACCATTAATCTGAGTTGCTACAAAATAAGATGTCCAGAAAATCACTTAAGTCTTTGATGACACAAAAGCTATAAAAATGGATCTTGTTTCTTGAAAGTGGGAGCTTTGTTTCCTTTCTTTTTAGTCTTTGTCTTCATATTTCACTGGAAAAATTGAGACAATTCATTAAAAAGTCCCTTTTATACCCTCCTCTTCATCTCACTTCACTCAGATGACTTCCACCCCTTTGTCCTCTTCACACTATCTCACATGCAGCAGTAAGAAGGCAAGAAGAAATACTGTTGGCTAAATTCATGCAAATGTCACCTATGGACCTCTTGCCAACCCTCAAAATGCACAAGTGATCCCACTGCATCCCATTTTCCCTTAGCATATTATTGCCTCCTTTATCATCCCTATTCTCTAACTTTTTCAGTCTCTCCAGTTCTGTTTCCTATTTTCTTCATACCTTCAAGCACACCTATAGTATCCTAAAAACAAACAAAAACCCTCCCTTGATATGGTCATCCCTATCATCCCATATTTCTCTTTTATTTTATGGGTAAATTCCTTGAGAAGGCCATTTACAACCAATGTCTTCATCTCCTCCCATGTTACTATCTTCTGGCATCTAACACCATCACTGAACCAGAACCTCTCTCCGAAGTTACTAATGATCTCTTAATCTCCAAATCTATGGCTATTTGTCAGCCTTCCTCCTCTTTGATTTGTCAGCTGCCTTTGTCACTGTCAATCACCCTCTCCCCCTGGATACTTTCTTCTCTCTGAGTTTCCATGACACTATCCCTTCCACCTGTCCAACCACTCCTTGTCATGCTTCTTTGCTAGTTCTTTATCCTTATCATTTCTGATGTCCACCAAGGTACTCTTTTCTTCTCCCTTCCCACTGTTTTGCTTGGTGATCTCATTGGCTCCTATGGGTTCCATTATCATCTCTATGCTAACTACTCTCGTGGCTATTTATCCAGCACTGACCTCACTCCTAACCTTCAGACTGGATGTCCTAAAGACATCTTAAATTTCCCATGTCCAAACCCAAACTCATTTCTTTCAAAACCCACAAACTTTCTTCTTTTTTCTTAGCTTTCCTATTACTACTATAATTATCACCACCCAGTCACCTACTTTTGCAACCAAACTGTCATCCTCAACTCCCTGTTTTCCTCCATATCCAGTCTATTGTTAAATCCTTCTCTCTTCTGATACTGCCACCACCCTGGTATTAGCCCATATCACCTCAAATTGGGATTATTACATAGCGTGCTAAATGATCTTACCTCAAGTCCCTCCTGATTCCAATCTATCCTCAACTCTGCTACCTAAAGTGCATTCACTTCCCTAAAGCACATCACCCTCCTACTCAATAAACTTCATTGGCTTCCATTACTTTTAGGTGACAAATAGAAAATCCTCTGATTTTCAAAGCCTTTCACAATCTGACCCATCTCTGCCTTTCTAATTAATTTATACTTACTTTCCCCCCACCACTACTGAAGAAGTCTATGATCCAATGGCACTGACCTCTTTGCTATTCCTCACACATGACACTGCATCTCCAGACTGGGGCTTTTTCTGGCTATCCCTTTACCTGGAATGTTCTCCCTCCTCTCAGCATCTCTGCCTCCTGCCTTTTTTCAAATCCCAGCTAAAATCCCACCTTCCTCCACGTCAGTGCTAGGTGTGTATGTGTGTGTGTGTGTGTGTGTGTGTGTGTGTGTTTTTACCCTCTGCTGACTATTTCCAGTTTATCATCTCTTTATCTTGTTTGTCCATAGCTGTTTGCCTAGACAGTGAGCTCCTTGAGATTATTTTTGTTTATTTTTGTATGCTGTGTGCTTAGCACAGTACCTGGAACATAGTAGAGACTAAACAAAAGCTAGTTAACTGATTACTGTTGATTAAATGGATGAATGATAGGCATGTATTAAACACTCACTTTGTACAAAACATTACTGAGCACTAGGAATAGAAATAGAAACGTAACAGAATCTGCTGCCCTTAGAGACCTCACAGTTTTGTGGATCACACCCCAATTACAAGGTTTGAACTCCATATTAGACAGAAAGGTCCCATGGTCCTTAGGGTACAGCAAGCAAAGCATTTCTATTGATAAAGGCATATCTACTTCTAATGTTGAATAATTTGATAGTGCCTAGGACTTGGGTAGTGAAACATTTCTTTTCTGAGTCTTCACTAGCTATGACTGCACTATAGCACCCACAGCACTCAGGTAACATTTCCACATTTCTTCCCTAGATGATAACCATGGGCTTGTCAAGAAACATTGCTGCTCCCAAGACTTTTGGGCTCAGAGGTTTCTATAAGATCAATGAGTCTGAATGGAAGTGCTCATGGTAGTGTTAATAGTTTGATTTGCCCACTGTTTGATATCTTCTCTCTCTTTCTCAGTAAAAACAAATAGTCCCCTTTCTCTACACTGATTGACTCTGTCCCAGGGGTGGCTAGGTGACGCAGTGAATAGAGCACCAGCCCCAGGATCAGGAGGGCCTGAGTTCAAATCTAGCCTCAGATACTTAACACAAAAACTAGCCATGTGACCTTGGGCAAGTCACTTAACCCCAATTTGCCCTCCAAGAAAACAAAAGATAAGTGTCCCAGTTTGATCTGATTTAGCGGACCAAAGACCTAGTCACTTACATTCATTCTTTGGTCTTTCACAAATAACTAAAATTTTTCCACATAATTGATGTAAAATGCATGGTGTGGTGGAAAGCATGTTAGATTTGGAATCAATTCCAAATCTACATTCATATCTTCATTCTTTTATTTACTTTTATTTATTTTATTTATTTACTTTGAGCACGTCATCTCTCCTCTCTGGTCCTGAGTTCCACTTTTGTAAAATGAGGAGGTGGGACTGGATAATCTTTCAGGTGCCTTCTAGATCTAACACATATGAAGTATTAGTATAACAATCTGTACTTCTGATAGGATTGTAGAGTTGGAAAGGACTGTGAAGGCAAGCCTTTTCATTTTATAGGTGAAGAACTGAAACCAAGAGGGGTTAAGAGATTTGTCCTGAGGCGTACAGCTAGGAAGTGTGTGGAGTATGATTGGAACCCAGGTCTTCCAAATTCCAAGACCAGCACTCACGCTACTATATCATAATGTCCCTATTCAATGTGCCTGGTGTTCATTACAAGTGCTCTAAAGAGGTATTCTTATTATTTATTTAGGTTTGGAGGGAAGGAGAACATCATGGATGAAAAATTATTCTATTCTGTAGATAAAGGATTTTTATGTAAAGAAAAATGAAATTGTTTTACTTTTGGTCCTAAAAATCATCTCCAGTTCATAGTTATCTTCAGATTATATAATTCTTTTATAATTTCATAATTTGACGTTTCTTAATTTGGTATTTTTAGCAGAAGTTACAATACTCCTGGTGTTCATGGTTCAGACTGTGGTATTTCAGCCATCCTGTCCCCACCCTGACCACTTCCCTTCTATCATTGTATTTGGCAGAAAGTGTCTCTTTGTACTTAACTAGGCCTTCATTTCTGTCATCATGGGTAAGAATTATAGTGACCCACAACCTTATGTGTGGAGTAGCTTTGGGGAGAGCTAAAACTAGCTTTCAATTATGGCTTTAGCCTAAAATTGTTTAAGGGAAGATTGGCCTTGGTATGTTGAACCTCAGTTATGTTTCCCAAGATACTTTTAACATTTCTTCATTGCCTAGAATGCATTGTTCCCATAATTTTAAAAGTATCAACTTAGAATCCATTTTTTCAATAAAAAAATAAATATTCATCAAATTTTGTTTCATTTAAACTATTTTTTAGAAGCATGATGGTTTTTCATTGTGCCAAAACGATCATTATGGGTTATTTATCACACAAAATGTAAGGGTGGGATTAGGTAGTATTGGGAGAAAATCTCCTAAGCTTCCTTCAAGAGAACCTTCTATCTGGGGACAAAATTCAGTTTAAGTAGGACTAAAAGTTTCTCTCAGATCTTTACTGAAATGTTCATTTATATGATGTATGGGTAGATTTTCACCCCATCTTCTTACATTGGTACAACTGACAAAAATCATTGGCTTGTATGTACCAATGAAATTCAGCTGACAGAAACATACCCCACAGGTATTAGGGCCCATGGTGGTTCAGTGGATTGAGCATTGGACCTAGAGTCAGGAAGACCTAAATTCAAATCTGACCTCAAGTACTTAATCTATCCATGGGACCCTGGGCAAGTCTTTTAACCTCTGTTGGTCTCGGTTTCCTCCACTATAAAAGACATATTATAGTAGTACTAACCTCACAAAGGTGTTGTGAGGCTCAAATGAGATATTTGTAAAAATAAATAGATAGATAGATGAATAAATAGATAAATAAATATATATGCTTATCACTGGGAATACAACTTCCAAGACATACAAATTATATTAATAAAATTACAAAACACTCTTTATAGAAATAAAGACAGACCAGAATAGATAATAGAAGTATTAATCCCTCATAGCTAGGTTTTCAGTGTAATAAAGATGGCAATACTACAAAAATTAATTTACTTATCCAGTACCAGACCAATCAAATAACAAGTAGCTACTTTATAGAACTAGAGACCATAATTTAAAAACTCATCTAAAGGATCAAAAGGTCAAGAATCTCAAGAGAAATAATGAAAAAAGTGGGAAGAAAGAGAGCTGGTTAAAAAAGGAATATAAAAGTTGATCAGTGGAAGAGATTAGGTAAATAAGACCAGGAAACAACCATAGTATCATAGTGTTTGGTTGACCAAAGGATGTCAACCACTAAAGATCCCTTATACAACAAAACTGCATGGAAAATGGGGAAGTAATCTGGCAGAAATTAGGTTCAGACCAACCACTCACACCATACACCGTAATCAGCTCCAAATGAACTAGACAAAACACGAATGATACAAGATGCAATGTCATGAACAGATTAGAGGAGAACAGAAGGAGATAACTTTCAAAACTATGGACAGGGAAAGAGATCTTGACTTAACAAGGGATAGACAGGATCAGAGAATATAAAATAAATAATTTTGAATACATAATTTTAAAACATTTTGATGAAAAATCAACACAGTAAATAATTAACTGGGAAATTTTTTTGCTTCAAATTTCACTGATATAAATATATATATAATATAAATATATATCAATATAAAGTTCTGATATCCAAGATATAAACAATAATTAATAAATATATATGTATTATACACATATATATCAGTACAAGAGCCATTCCATAATAGATAAAGGATATGATCAGATGTTCTCAGATGAAGAAAGCTAGACTATTAATAACCACATGAAAAAATGCTTCAAGTCACTTGTAAGATAAATCCAAATCAAAACAGTCTAATCATTCTAGAAATTTACATAATGCCTTTTGACCCAGCAATACAATGACAAGGCAGATCAAAGAAGGAAAGGACCCTTTTGCAGACCTTTTTATAACAGTTCCCTGGGGATAAATCAGGTGCCCATCATTTTAGGAATGGCCAGACAAATTATGGTTCATGAGCATTAATATGCCAAGAGAAATTACAAGAAAGATTGAAGGAAATTTAGGAGAATACCCATTGTGTAGAATCAGGAAAGCAATTTATAAAATGACTACAACATTTTAAAGGAAAACAACCATGAAAGACTTATCAACTCTATTTAATGACCAGTCGTAAATCCAGAAGACTGATCATGCTTTACCCTTCTTTGCAGGGAAGTGATGGGCTAGAGGTACAAAATGAGAAGCGTTTATAGATAGTCAATGGTTGATTTGTTTCACGTGACTATACACATGTTACAAGAAAGGGTTTTTATTGGGTTAGGGGAATAATGATTACAGTAGGGAGACAGGACTGAGAGTGATATTAAAATAAAGGGACAAAAAGAAAGCAATTCAATTTTTTTTTAAATGGAAGAGAAGTTCAGAAAGGTATATAGACATGAAGGGCACTGTTGTAGAACTGACATGTTTAATTTGAAATGTACAAAACCCAAGATATATGAAGTGGAAAGCAAACAAAGTGACCATATTGGAAGTTCAGGATTTTCTATACAAAACTTTTTAAAATTATTTTTCTTAGTACACTTACATTTTTATGTTTTGATATTTATAAAATCATAATGAAAGATATTTGGTACAAAGAGACACAAATATAAAAAGTTAAAGATACTAACACATCTTGTACAAGCCATGATGTTATAAAATTACAGTATAAGGAACAAAAGCAAAATACAATATAAAATATATAATTTTGAGCATATAGATTTAAATTAAATGGAAATTTAGTAAAGTCATCCTGGATAAAGTGGATCAAAGAACAGAAAAATAAACAATAAACCATTATGTAAGTCAATGCATGATGACATAATATTCTAATTTTACGGGCTGAAATAAAGGAGTTATCCAAGGAAAAAATTAAACCTTTGAAATATAAAGGAACACAGTTGGTTAAGAAAAGATTGATAAATTGTGTGTGCAGTTTCAAAAAAGAAAATCAATGTTAAATAAGCTTAGATGTGTATAAAACAATTCAAAAATTGCCGGTGAAATAGATAAAAATAAAAACAAAAGTCTGTAGAAATGAAAATAAAAACTAACAGAATTTGTACTCCATTGCCTTAATCCAAAAACAAGAGAGAAAAATCAAATCACCAGATAAAAATGAATAAGGTAAATTCACAGCCAACTAATAGGAAATAAAAGCTATTATCAGAAATTACATGATTATTTTCCAGCAAAACTGAGAATAAAAGGGAAGACTATTTATCGATCTACAGGGTGACACAGTGTATAGAGCACTGGCCCTGGAATCAGGAGGACTTGAGTTCAAATCTAGCCTGAGCCACTTCCTGTGTGACCCTGGGCAACTCACTTAAACCTGTTTGCCTCAGTTTCCTCATCTGTCAAATGAGCTGGAGAAGGAAATGGGAAGTATCTTTGCTAAGAAAACCCCAAATGGGGTCACAAAGAGTCAGACAATACTGAAATGACCTAACAACAAAATTGTGCTTAGCACTATGCAAAGCATTGGGAAGATGATAAAGCCACCGAAATGTGATTATTTTGATAGATGCAGGTTTATTTTGATAGACCTTTGAAAAAAAATGTTGCAATTGTTTCTCAAAAAACAAAAGTAATCAGCCGTAGAAAGATACTTTTTAATGAATATATATCCCAAAACTAACATTATTTGCAGTGAAGAAATACTGTAAATTTTCCCAATAAGCGTAGACAAAAAGCAAAGATAAATATAATTTCCACTCTAATTTGACATAGTTCTGAAACTACTAACTATAGTAATAATCTGAAAAAGAGACATGCTGTAAATACTGGCAAAAGTTATGTAAAATGATCCCTATGCAAATGACACGTTGATTTAACTTAGGCTGTCTCAGAGAGTCAGCAAGAATACTAATCAAGATGATTAAAAACTTCAGTAAAATAATAGGATATAATATAAAACAAAAATCCTTAATATTTCTCTACAATACTGAGAAAAACCAAGATGGACCAATAACAAGAAAAATTCAAATCATAACTCCAAAATCTATTAATTTTTCTACAAAGGCACCCTCAAATATTACACAAATGTAATCGAGAACACTTTTCAGAAATAAAGGAAAAAATAACCATATGATGTTCATGGATGATAATAAAAATTATGACAGTACCTAAATTAATTTACACATATAGTAATATACACATTGAATTACCAAGGAATACCTTAGCAGCCTACTCTAAATAATAACAATACTTTTGAACCTAGAAAAAGGTCTAGAATTGATAAAGGAATAATGGAAAAAATATAGGAGTAATGAAGAAACCTCGTAACACCAGATCCCAAACTGTATTGTAATCCGGGAATCATCACAATGACTTTGGGCCTCAAAAGTGACTCATTTAAACATTGCTTTGTTTTAGGTCCTGATTTATGTAAATTCCACTATTCAATAAAGTTCAGTTGCTTCCTTTTGCCCAGGAACAAAAATATGAACACATATTTTATGCATAATCAATTTGGGAATTTGCTTTGCTTGTATGTTATGGGGGGAATGTTTTCTTTTTAATTTAATTTTTTTAATATTAACAGATAATAGCACAGAGTCTCTTATTCTGTATCGAGTTTAGACCCTTAGTGGTATCACTAAGGGTATGCATAGCTTAATAACTTTTGTAGCATTATTCGAAATTGCTTTCCTGAATTGCTGACCCAATTGACAACTCCATGAACTGGAGTATGTATGAATATTAGTATGCCTGTTTTACCTCAGTACTTGCAAAACTTCTCGGGGTTTTGGTTATCTTTTACAATATGATGGTTGTGAGGCAGAATCTCAGAGCTGCTTTAATGTTCATTTTTCTTCATTATTAATGATGCCACATTTTTAAATGGTTAGTAATTATTTGCCTTTCTTCTTTTGAGAACTGCCCATTCATATTCCTTAGCCATTTATCTATTTGTGAATGGGTCTTATTCATATAAATTGTAATGATTTCTTTGTATATTTTGGACTTAAAACCTTCATCAGAGAAACTTGAGGCAAAGGTTTTCCCAGTGAGCTCTTTCCCTCATAATTTTAGCAGTTTTGGTTTAGTTTGTCCAAAATCTTTTAAATTTTATATAACTAAAAGTGTTCATTTTACCTTCTGTAATACTATCTCTCCTTCATTTGGTTACGAACTCTTCCTCTGCTTATAGACTAGAAATGCAGTTTCTTCTTTGCTCAGATTTGTTTTTGATTTCTCCTTCTGTGTCTAAGACATGTATCTATCCTTTTGGAGCTTATCTTTTATGTGATACAATATGTTGTTCTGGTCTGTTCCTAATTTCTGCCACCCTGCCTTCCAGTTTTCCCAACAATTTTTGTTAAATAATGAGTCCTGTCTCTTGAAACTGGGTCTTTTGTGTCATTGAAAACTATGCTACTGTATTTCTTTGCTGCTTTCAGTCATATACTAGGGTTTACACTGAGTGATGATAAAGCCTCCTTCCTCCCTACTAAGCCAGAAGGAGGAATGGCTCAGAATATGTGAAAGCAGGTTATTAGGCTCTTGGTATCGTCTGTCCTCTACAGTGTGTGAGACAGGAATGCTTTGAGTTGCTTGTTGAGACTCAGATGGTAGGGTGGAAATTGGACCCATTTCCCTCCCCCAACCTACATGGCAGATATCCCATATTTTCACACCTTAGTTTGCCACCTGTCCAACAAGAGGAAGAAAGCATATAGAGTTTGCTTAATATAAGGAAAGCCATAAACATAATAACAAAAATGAATAAGATCAAAAACAAAAAAACATATGATTTTATCAATAAATGCTGAAAACACTTTTAATAAAATCTAATTCATTTCCACTGAGGAAAAAAAAACTTTCAAAAAGGAAGGATTAGATGGACTTCTCTTTAATATGATTAAGTGGTAAGTGCCTAAAACTAAGAAAAGACAGTATATATAGTGGTGAGAAGTTAAAGGTCTTTCTTAAAAGATCAGGGATAAAGGAAGGATGACCATTATTGTCACTACCATTTAACATGATACTAGAAACTCTAGTTGGGGTTTATGAGAATAAAGAGGAAGATGAGAATAGAGAGGAAGCAAAATCATCACTTTTTGCAAATTATGTGTTCTAAAGATCAGCTAAAAAGCTACTGAAATGATAAATTTAGTGAATTTATAAAATATAAATTAATTCTATACAAATCATCATCCCTGTTATATATAACAAGCAAAACTCAACAAGAAAGACAAATCCCATTCAAAATAATTACAAGATGTATAAAAATATTTGGGAGTCAAGACACAGGAAATAATGACATGAATGCAAGTACAAAATACTTTTTTCTCAAAAATATAAATGAATAGTTTGTGCTAATATAAAAATGCCTAAATTAATTTATTCAGTGCCAAACCAATCAGACTGTCAAAGGAGTATTTGATAGACCTGAAAAAAATAATAACAAAATGTGTCTGTGTAGGCTGGGTTGGGAAAAGAATCTAATTTCCACTCTTCCAGCCATATCTCAGAAGGCAGCTCAAAGCATTCCTGTCTTACTTGTCATAGAAAGGACACATGATTCCAAAAGCTATTGGATTCTAATAGTTATTCCAAGCTATTAGAGCTTGCTTTCATGTATTCAAAGTCAACACTCCTTCTGGTTCAATAGCCTGTGAGGAGATTTTCTCACCTCACAGTGCAAATCCCAGTACATTACTGGAAGTAGGCTTCCATATGGTGG
Source organism: Gymnobelideus leadbeateri (assembly GCA_011680675.1). Classification (NCBI taxonomy): domain Eukaryota; kingdom Metazoa; phylum Chordata; class Mammalia; order Diprotodontia; family Petauridae; genus Gymnobelideus; species Gymnobelideus leadbeateri. The sequence continues at coordinate 15,643 of WOXC01003797.1, read as the reverse complement.
ACTAAAACCTGGCAGGGAATGCCCCAAAGAATGGCCCTTCTGAGACACTTTCCATACATTTTACTTTTCCTTACTCATCACCCACTTATTTTCCTCAGCATATCAGTTTGGCTACATTTTGAGCTTACATGCCTAATCTAGTATTTTTTTCTGGGTTGCCAGAGATGGCTCGAGCATTGGTCTTTCTAATTCCTTCCATACTACCTTATATTAAAGAGGATGCATTGATCAGTTCACAAAGAAAAGTGGAAATTTGCTTTCTACCAAATTTCCAAACACATGGTCTTCCAATTCAACAAACATTATTTCACAAAGTTCTCTTAGGTTGCCTCTTTTCTTAGTGAATGAGAGGCCTTCCCTAATCCACAGAAAAGAAAGATAAAAAAGAGGTCCCAGAACATTTGGAGCTCTCCTTTGGGATCACTGGGAAGTTACCTCTTAATCTTCAGGTGAAAAATCAAACTCCTTTGGCTGGTTCTTTAGTAACAACATTGACCCACTGAAATGGATAGGGTGGAACACTCACCTCCCTCTCACACTGAAAAGCCCCTCTACTTTGGGCCCTAGCAGATACCCAGTGCTCCAAAAGAGTGGGGCTCTATCTTTTCACTAAGGGCCCTCTCTGATCTGGATCCACACATGCCAACTTTAATCCTAGAAAATTCCTCTGGGAAGCTGCAACAACATAGAACACTCAGAATTCTAATGTGTAGGGAAACCAAAAGTAGGTTGGATGAATGGACATATACTCTCCAGGTGCCCCATAACACACAGGGCACACCAAAATGCCTTCAGGGGATCCTTTCACAAAGATGATGGTGATTCTACTGGAGATCCAAACAAAATTTTCTTCTGAGTCCTTACACTTAAGTAAACAAAGAGTTTCTCCAAGGATTCCTGAAACATAAAGGAAATCCAACTGTAGGTCAAAACTCACTAGGACAACTAAGAGGAAAAAAAAACCACAACTCCGAAAAAGCCCCCCAGGAAGAGTGAGACTCCCAGAATGGATTAAGCACTTCAGGTTAATTACTTGGCGTTTCTAGTCCAGGAGACAAAGCTATTCTCGATCTATAGTACATAGGGATCGCAGAAAAGGTTGACTGAACTCATAAGTCCAGCAAGTAGTATAAATCTGCTTGAAACAAAACACAAACCTTTGAGAGCTTCATAGTATGCTCTAGGCAGATTTCTAGGCACCAGTATTTCAAAAATGAAGAAATCATACTCTTCCTATTAGATCCAGTACTTTTTTTAATTTTTTTTTCATTTATCAGACATTTATCTTTTCTCTGTCCCATCTTCCCCCACCTCACTGGGGGGAAATGATAAAAAAAAAAAAACCCTAGTAACAAATAAACAAAGTCAAACAAAATAAATTCCCATATTGACCACGTCCAAACATGTGTGTCTCATTCTGCACATTAGTCCATCATAATGCTGTCAAGAAGTGGCTAACATTCTTCATTGTCAGTCCTCTGGAGTCATTGTGGATTGGTGCATTGACTTTAATTCTTAAGCCCTTCACACTTGTTTTTACAATGTTGATGTCATAGTATAAATTGTCTAGTTCTGTTCACTTCATTCTATATCAGGTCACACATGTCTTACCACATCACTCTGCATAATCACTTGTTCATTTCTTATAGAGTAGTAGTATTATATTACATTTATATACCATAATTTGTTCAGCAATTCCCCAACTGATGGACAGCCCCTCAAGTTGGCAGTTCTTGGTCACTACCAGCAAAGATGCTGTAAAAATTTTTGCGTGTATAGGACCTTTTCCTATTTCTTTGATCTCTTTGGTGTATAGGTCTAGTAGTAATGTATCAGTGGGTTAAAAGTATATACACAGTTAATGATTTGGGGTGGATAGTTCCAAATTGTTTTCCAGAATGGCTGGACTAATTCTCAGTTCCACCAGCAATGCATCAATGTGTTTCTTTTCTTGTAGTCCCCCTCCATTGTCCTTGTTTTTGTCAACTTTGCCAATCTGATGGATCTAAGTTAGAAACTCATTTTTTTAATTATCGATGATTTGGAACATTTTTTCCCAGATGGCTCAAGATAAGATTTCTTTCCTTGAAAACTGCCAGTTCCTATTCTTTGGCAAATAGCTCTTATTCTTATAAATTGAAATTAGTTCCTTACATGTGTTAGAAATGAGAGCTTTGTTAGAGAGACAATTCACCGACTTTTTCCTCCATTGGTTTGCCTTCTCATCTTAGCTACACAGTTTTTGTTTATGTAAAACAACTTATCATCTTATTTAATCAAAATTGTCCGTTTTATCTTCTGTGATCCACTCTATTCTTTCTTTGGTTATGAAATTTCCCCCATCCATAGATTTGATAGGTATTTTTTTCTTTTTTCCTCTAGTTTATGATGTGACCTAGGTCATGTATCCATTTTGAGATTGTATTGGAATATGGTGTCATATATAGCCTAAACCAGATTTCTGCAGAATGGCTTTCTAGTTTTTTAGAAGTTTGGTCAAATCTTGAGTGCCCTGTAGCTAGGCTCTTTGGGTAGCCACAATATTCTTAATGGGCACAGTAATATAACAGATAACAGTATGTGATTATTTAAATAAGCTAATTTTCTCAGAGAAAGTTTAATTTGTAAAGGAAGAATCATAAAATAGCTGTATCATTATACTCTAAATCAAAAGAAAAAATACATCTTTTTTTTCTCTAATGGATTCCCGAAAAACCAGGGCAACTGAGAATGAGTGCCAAATGAAAAATCTTTCCCATGGGTCCCCACAAATGGGAAATATTTTGGATTAGAGGAAGTATCTAATATGTGCCAGATACTCTGCATTGTACAAAGCACCAACAATACAAATGACAATACAAAATGACAGACAGCCCCTACCCTCAAGGAGTTTACATTCTAAGAGAGAAAGAAACATAGGAAAGGGAGTTAAAAACTGGGAATAGGATAGGATGCAAGGGAAGTAGCCCCTCAAGAGCAAGGAGAAAAAAGTCTGGGTGGTCAGGATGGGAGCTGGCTTAGATGTGAGCATGGCTGACATAGGTACTTCCTCAAATGGAATTCTAGGTAGGAACTTGTCTTTTCAAGGAGGGGCGTCTCCACCTTGAGGGGGCAGCAGGGACAGAGGTATAAAAATCTAGAGAATCAGGAGCAGAACCATATTAGAAAGCAGTATGGTTCCGAAATATGTTAAACAAAGCCTTTTCAATGGAATACTCTTCTATGATACTCCCCTAACTTGTATTCACTCTCACAAGTTGGGTCCCCAGAGGGGTGACCATGACCATAGACTCTAGGGATAACCCCGACAGGGGCTGTGGCTTCTGAGCAAAAGCTTTTACACAAATGGCATCATTGCACACCAGCCTTGTTTCTCAGTTAACCATTCCCTTTGGCTGGGCTCTGACAACCCTTCCAAAACAACTATTTCTACTTACCTACTTCATCTATTCTGTTATAACTGCTCCACCTTTTCTCATCTAGACATTCAAGGAATAATTGTCTTGGAAGCTAACTGGTCTTCCTTCTTGGAATCCTTAGCTTTCTTCTGGACTTAGCTTAGGTGCCCCCGGCTTTGGGAAGCCTATGTTGATACCCCTAGATTTGAATCATTTTTTTTTCCTTATCAAATTACATTGAATTAACCTGTGGACATGATTGTGTACCCCCAACTAAATGGAAACTCCCTGAGAGCAGGTCTGTTTTTTTTTCTTTTCTTCCTAGCACCAACACAGAGCTTTATAAATAGTTGATTCATTATAAATGTTTTTTTGGTTGTATTAATAAATGTATTTAAATTGGGTAAAAATCTTGCATAAGGATCTCAGAAGATAATTTTCTTAATACTTAGATTCCTCAGTATGTTTGTTTTATTCATATTTAGCAAACAAATGAAAAATCAAAATAAATATTCTATAAAAATGAGAACACTGTAAGAGCATATCTATCTATCTCTTATTTAGAAATGCAAATAAATTAAATTTGTCCTTTAGTTTTTTAAACCTAATCTGTGGTATGCAAATCCCACAATGAGGAAACTCCCTCTCCTAATGCAGAAGAACCCCAGCTCTGCCACTTATAGTTTTAAATGATTCCTTGGGGATGGGGAAGAGGTTAAGACTTGTCCAGGAATGCATAGCCAGTATTGTTAGGGGCAAAATTTGAACCTAGGTCTTTCTGAACCTGAGGCCAGCTTTCTGTCCACAACACCATGCCTGTCTCTTTTTGTAAACACCATTATTAACTAAAATTGTAAGACATTGAACCTTATTCTCGTTATAATTGGTTCAAAGAGGGAATAACAAATACAGAGAGGGAAGGAATAAGAGATGTGTAGATGGGGTACACTGACAGAAAGAAGGCCAGATTAAGATCAGAAGCAAAACAGACTTTTAAGGAGGGACAGTAAAAAAAGAGAGAAGGATAAATAGGGAAAATAGGATGGAGATAAATATACAATTAGTAATCAACTGTGAATGTGATGAACTCATCAATCAACTGAAGCAGAGAGCAGAATGGATTAGAAATCAGAATTCAACAATATATTGTTTATTAAGAAACGTGCTTGAATCAAAGACACACAGAGAGTTAAATAAAATAAGGGACTGGAACAGAACCTGTTAAGTTTCAGTTGAGGAAAAAAAAATGCAGATCTAGCTATCATGATCTTAGAAAAATCAAAAGCAAAATCAGACCTAATTAAGAAAGATAAGCAGGGAAAATATATTTGTCTAAAACATACTATAGACAGTGAACTAATATAAACACTAAACACATCTGTACCAAATGACATAGCACCCAAATTCTTGAAAAATATGTTAAATGAGTTATGGGAGGAAATAGACAGTAAAACTATACTAGTGGACAACCTAAACTTCCCCCTCTCAAAATTAGGTAAATGTTGCATATAAAATCAATAAGAAAGAAGTTAAAGAGATGAATAGAATTTAGTAAAGTTCCATATGATAGACCTCTAGAGAAAACTGAATGGAGAGAGAAAGAAGCTTACCTTTTTCTCAGCTATATATGACACTTTCACCAAAAATGACCATGTATTAGGACATAAAACCCTCATAAACAAATTTAGAAAAGCAGAAATATTAAATGCATCCTTTCCAGATCATAACACAATAAAAATTACATTCAATAAAGGGTCATGGAAGTAGAGATTAAAAGTTAATTGGAAACTAAATAATCCTAAAGAATGAGTGGGCAAAGAATAAATCATAAAAACAATAATTTCATTAAAGAGAATGAAAATAAGACAACATTCCAAAATTTGTGAAATGCAGACAAAGAAAGTACTTAAAGGAAAATTTAGATCTCTAAACACTTACATCAATAAAATAAAGAAAGAACAGATTGATGATTGGACGTTTTTTAAAATTAAAAATTAAAAATCCCCAGTTAAACAACAAATTGGAAATTCTGAAAAGCAAATGAGAGATTAACAAAATTAAAAATTAAATGAATAAATAAAACTAAGAGCTAGTTTTATTATTTTAAGAAAATAATAAAATAAATAAACAATTGGTTAATTTGAAAAGGGTGAATGCACCACCAATGAAGTTATTTTACCCAATTATATGCCAGTAAATATGACAGTCAAATGAAACTGATGAATATCAACAAAAATATAAATTGCCCAAATTATTAGAAGAGGAAATAGAATACTTAAATAACCACATCTTAGCAAATGAAATTGAATAAGCCACAAATGAGATCTCTTAAGAAAAAATCCCCAGGACTAGGTGAATTCATAAGTGAGTTCTACCAAAGATTTAAAGAAGAATTAATTCCAATACTATATAAACTATTTGAAAAGCTCGACAGAGTAGTCCTACCAAATCACTTTTATGACTCAAATATAATGCTGATACCTAAACGAGGAAGAGCAAAATCATACAGAAAAAAAAATCCTATAGATCAATTTCCCTAATCAATATTGATGCAAAAAACTTTAAATAAAACATTAGCAAATGATTACAACAGTATGTCACAAGGATCCTACATTATGACTAGGGGAATTTTTACCAAGAATGTTGAACAAATTCATTATTAGGAAAATTATAGGTATAATTGTCCATACCAATAACAAAAACAACAAAAATCATGTAACTATCTCACCAGATGCAGAAAAATACTTTTTACAAAATACAGCACTCAATTCCAATTAAAAACACTGGAAAGCTTAGGAATAAATGGAGCTTTCCTTAAAATGATAAGTAGCATCTATTTAAAGCCATCAGCAAGCATTATCTATAATAGGAATAAGCAAGAAACTTTCCCAATAATATCAGGAGTAAAGCAGGGATTATCACCACTCTTATTCAATATTGTACTAGAAATGTTAGCTATAGCAGTAAGACAAGAAAAAGAAATTGCAGAAGAGGCAATACAAAAACAAAACTATCACTCTTTGCAAATGATATGATGGAATACTTAGAGAATGCTAGAGAACCAACTAAAAAACTATTTGACACAATTAACTTTAGGAAAGTTGCAAGATATAAAATAAATCCTCATAAATCATCAGCATGTGTATATATTATCAAAAAATCTTCAGCAGGAAGAGTTAGAAAAAGAAGTTCTATTTAAAATAACTGCAGACAATATAAAACACTTGGGAGTCTACATGCCAAGACAAACCGAGGAACTATATAAACACAATTACAAAACACTGTTCACACGAAGACAGATCTAAATAACTGGAGATGTGCCAATTGCTTATGGGTAGACAAAGCCAATACGGTAAAAAAAAAATTCTAATTCTACCTAAATTAATTTGTTCAATGTCATACCAATCAAACTACCTAAAAATCTTTTCATAGAGTTAGAAAAAAAATAACAAAATTCATCTGGAATAACAAGAAGTCAAGAACATCAAGGGAATCAATGAAAAAAAAATGTGAAGGAAGGTGGGTTAGCAGTACCAGATATCAAACTATATTACAAAACAATCTGATACTGGCTAAGAAATAAAGTGATGGATCAGTGGGATAGTTTAGGTATATAATAGATGGTAGTAAAAGACCATAGTAATCTAGTGTTTGATTAATGCAAAGATCTAGGTTTTGGGGACAAGGACTAACTGACAAAAAATGCTGGAAAAACTGGAAAGCAGTTTGGCAGAAACTAGGTATAGATCAACATTTCACATGATATACTAAGATAAGAAAAGTGGGTACTGTATTTAGACATAAAAGATGATATCATAAGCAAATTAGGGAGCATGGAAAATTTTACCTGTTAGATCCATGGATAAGGGAAGAATTTGTGACCAAACAAGAGGTAGAGGATCACAGGAAGCAAAATGGATAATTTTGAGAACATTAAGTTAAAAAGTTTTCACACAAACAAAAGCAGTGCAGCCAAGATTAGAAGACAGACGAGTGGAGGGGGGAGGTGAGAGGGAGAGTATGGCAAATTTCTCTAATAAAGTTGCCTTCTCATATCTATAGAGAACTGAGTTAAATTTATAAAACTATGACTAATTCTCCAATTGATTAGTAGTCAAAGTATATAAACAGGTGGTTTTTGGAAGAAATCAAAGCTATTGATAGTCATATTTTTTAAAATGCTGTAAATCATTCCTTATTAGAGAAATGCAAAGTTAAAACAACTATAAGGTACCACCTTACACCTATTAAATTAGGTAATATTACAGGAGAAGTTTGTGGTGCAGTGGATAATTTCAAATCTGGCCTCAGATACTTATAAGTCACTGATACTTAGATACTCAGATACTTATAAGTCACCATTTACCTTAGTTTCCTCATTCCTAAAATAAGCTGGAGAAGGAAATGGCAAACCATTCCAGGATCTTTACCAAGAAAACCCCAAACATGGTCACAAAGAGTTGGACACAACTGAAACAACTAAACAGCAACACAACAAATATGACAGAAAAGGAAAAGGACAACTATTGGGAGGTAATTAGGAGCACTAATTGACTGTTGATGGAATTGTGAATTTATCCAACCATTCTAGAGAGCAATTTAGAACTGTGTTTGAAGGATTCAAAAAAAAAAAAGGAACAAAGACAGAAAGAGTGATAACACTTGAAAGTGACATCCTCAGCATTATTAGAGGCACCAATTATTTCTTCTTTTGAATCTGAGTTATAATGATAATACAATACGACCTTCCACAAATCATGGACTGGCATAACAACATAATCCAATCAAAACATCGGGTTTCAGAAAAGTTACATGTGTTTATTCATTTGAGAAGAAATAAACTACACTGACATTTCAATTAACTTGTTAATGCCATGTAATGTTAATAGGAGTTGAAGATCTTCCCCACCCATTAATTGGCCTCTCTTGGAGTCCAACAAGAGAAGCTTGATAAGAGGAGGCTTGTTTTTCAGGAAAGCCCACATCTTTTGTTACTTTGTAATTAGGCAGTGGGTCAAGAGGGATGTAATGCCCTCTGGCTCTGAAGAAGGGTATATATACTCTGAGATGAAGTTTTGCTTTAGGGGCTCACTCATTGGAAAAGCATTCATGTGATTTGGCTAGACAAGACTCTGGGTAGCCATTAAGATGCTCCCCAGATTTGAAAACCCAGATGTTGGTGCTTCTCTTTTTGGCTATATATGTATAACTTTGACCAGATAGCGAGAAGCCCTGACTGTTGATTTGTGTTATTTTCTCTGTCAGTATTTTACCTGCTTGTAATTTCTGTTTGTATTTTCTCTGAAGTTCAGGGTGCTTTTTCCCTGAACTAAGTGAATGATTATATATAGATATAGATATAGATATAGATATAGATATAGATATATATAGAGATATATATAGAGATATAGATATATATATATATATATATGTAATTAAAGTAAGATTGTTGACCTCTTTAAAGTTGCTTTCCTTTAGAAAAGCAAATCAAAGAACCTGTGCTAGCAGCCATCCTGGGTATGCTAGGGTATTTGTTACATGACACATAGATTTTTTTAAAATGAGTGTCCTTTCTTTTTCATTTTTTTTGTGGTATCATTCCCATGTTTGGATGTAATCTATTAGACTGTTAAGTTCTGGAAGGTCTTTTTGTATCCTTTTCTGTATCCCTTTTGTTTTTCCTTTTTATATTTGTGTATTTACATTTGTATATATTGTGCTTAGCACAATTCCTGGTACAAAGTAGGTGCTTAATATGTTTATTGACTGATTGCCTCCTAGAATTCTGACCTTCCTTCCAAGTATAGTTTAAATACCTAGTCCTTCCCAAGACATTTCCTCATCTCAAGGATTTGCATTCTCCTTCTTGAAATCACTTCGTATATACATTTTACTTGAATATATTATCTCCTGTTTCAATGATTATAAGCTCAGTGAGGACAATAACTACTTAATTTTTATCTTCATATCTTCTATGCGCAACACAGTGGTTAAACACCTTGCTCATAGTAGTCACATAATAATGTTTTTATTTGAAAAATTTTAAGAAATTTATCATTGAGGATTTTAGTTATTTCTTAATGTTTGTCAAGTTAATGCTTACTAAAGTTCATATTAAAACAAGATCCCATTTAAAAATGAGTATCACACAGGGGGTAATGGAGAGGTGCCTGGTGGGTGGGAGCAGGCTAAAGCCTAGAACCGAGGAGGAAATTTGAATGAGATAAGGAGTACAAGGTGCTGTCAGGAAATTGTATGTTAGAAAGAGGGACTGATGATATAACAAGCTTAAGGAAGGTTGCAATGCATCGGTACCCTCTTCCAACTGCAGAGGAAAAAGAGAAAGGCCTCCAGAACATTTGTCTCCCATTTCCCCTGAACTAAGGGGAGGACTTGGACAAGAGGCCAACAGGTAACAGGTAGTCATGTGTGTTGTTTTATCGAAGGGAAAATTAAAATTGATGAAACGAAAGATCCATTTGAGTTGAGTGAAGAACCTTTCAGTGATGGTTTCTGTTTTTTATTATAGTAATAAGATATACTTCTCCCAACCCTCATTTAACCTTATCACATAACAAAGAAAAAAATGATAAGCAAAATGAATTGACTGAGCCATCTTGTCTAACAGTGCATCCTTCATTACCTATTCATGCTGTATCATCAGAGCTGTCCATATATATATGATGGGGCAGATGCACACATTGCCAAATCTAGCTAGCTCAATGTTTGGGAGGCTCCTAAAAAAGAGTGGGAGAGAAGAGGTCTTAGGCTGCCTTCCAAACTGAAGATCTACAGAGCCCTCATTCTGACTTCATTGTTGCAGGCTTGTGAAACCTGAATAGTCTTATCAATTCTGTGCTGGGAAAATTGAACTGCTTCTATTTGAATTGTCTTAGGAAGATTCTGATGATTACCTAGCAAGACAAGGTGCCAGAAACTGAGGTCCTCTCTTGAGGTGAATTGTCAAGCATTCAAACTATACTGTAGAAAACACAATTCTGATGAGCTGACCACATAGCCCTAATGTCAAACACATATTTACCTAAAAGACTATTTTGTGGAGAACTCTCACAAAGCAAATGCTCACATGGAGGTCAGAAGAAAAAGTACAAGGATGCTCTCAAGGTCTCTCTGGAGAATTTTATAATTGATTCAGAGACACGAGAGATGCTGGCACAGGACTGCCAAGCATGGCATGCTCATATCAAAGAAGATGCTATGTTCTGCAAGCAAAGTAGAATCCCATTAGTACAAAGAAAAAAGTGAGATTTGTAAATCTAAAGACTTCTCCATTCAAATAGTCTATTTATGCCTGACCTATGGTAGAGTCTTCCAAGCTCATATTAGACTGTTCAGTCACAGTCAAACATACTTTACCTTAACCATGATGTCACTGGTCCTCTGAGTACAAAGGATGACCAGCTTTTCTCTCCAGTGGACAGAAATTTGTTAAATAAGTTAACCCTGCTTTTACCTTTTGTTGTTATATATGGGAGTTTTTGATTGTGATATGATCCATATGGTAATGAACTAAGCTGTAGTTGAATCCTACCATATGCTAACTGTGATAACTGTCACTATAGGAAACTAATTTCTGTTTATGTTCTATTTATGAAGTTTCTCTGTTCATGTTCAAAAGAGCGTGCTAAGTAAAAAGGGTTTTGTCCATTTGTTTCCTTCTTTGCAATTGTATCAGTCTCATACTTAGTGTAGTTAGCATTCTATAGTGGGTTTTATACTTTTATTTTAAAAATCCATATATGTTTGGTGGAGATGGGAGATAAAAAGATTTTTTAATTAAAAAAATCTATATTGTTGCTATTTTGTGACAGCAAGATTTTGACATGTTTTACCTTGCTTTTGTTAACAGGTTGATAATGATATAATTTAAAATTTAAATATACTTATAAATCTTCATTTGGGGGGAGGATTTGAAATGCTTTGAGGAAACAAGTGAAAATATTCAGTAAAATGAGCTATACTCCAGTGAGAAATACTCAGATGGATGTGAGTGGTTCTTTCTATGAAAGGTATATAGGATTAGTCCCATCATTTGAAAATTTCTAAAGACTAAAATGAGCTATTTAGTGCATCTGAGAAACAGCTGTGCAAAACTGTGGTAAGAGCCACTGTTAGGTAAACAAGACAACAGAATGATGGTGAAAAGAGTAGAGGAATCAGAGGAAATTAGAATCCATTCAAATGAAACATTTGGATAAATGAGAAACCAAGTCTCTCCTTGCCAACTCAGTGAATGTTTAATCTGGAGAAGTGTGCTTCCACATCTGGCTTCTGTTTGGTATAAATATTACTTCTTTCATTTCTAATTTCATTTGTTGATGTAAATTTCAGTTTATTAAGGAAAATAAAATCTCTTCAGTGGAAAGATTTGGAGTATTTTTCCTGCACTGTATAAGCACACTACCTGAAATATGATTTTAAATAATATAAAATGCTGCCTGCTATCTTACTTAGAGTTGTTAATATTTTGAAAAAGAGAAAATTCAAGTAATTAGCAAAAATAAAAATAAATTTATATGATATTTTGATTTTTTTCAGAACATTTCAAATACACCTGAGCCTCAGAACAATTTTATGAGATGGATAGTATTATCTTTCTTCTTTGTAATGAAGTCACTAAGATGCAGAAAGTTTGCCTGATTTTCTCCATGGCTACTAAGCGTCTGAGGCAAAATGTAATTTTTATTTTATTTTCCCCCAATATGTAGCCCAGCACTTTACAGACAGAAATTAATTTACCATTGTTGGATAAAGGACAGACTATGGCAGAACAAATCACCTTTTTATTTTTTTTTTTAATTTTTTCCCCAGATGTTTTATTAACTTCTGGTTTCATTTCTGTCAGATTTTGAGTTACAATTTTTTCCCCATTTTCCCCCTACCCATGACCCCAGAATAGCAGTCCCACAGGATATCCCCTCATCCAATCTGCTTTCTCTCATCTCTTCTCCCATACCCCCTTCAATTTTTCCAATAGGGCAAGGTAAATCCCTGTGCCCCAATGCCTGCACATCTTATCTCCCAATTACATGTAAAATAATATTAATAATAGTATTTATATATATTTAAAACATTTGATTTTAAAACTTCAAATTCCAGATTCATTCCCTTCCTCCCTTGTCACCCACCCTTACTGGGAAGATAAGCAATTCAGTATACATCGTACATGTGTAGCTATTCAAAACATTACCATAGTAGATATATTGTAAAAGACTAACTATATTTCCCTCCCTCCTATCCCACATCCCCACCTGGTCCACTCCCCACTTTGATCCTGTCCCTTTTCAAAAGTGGGTGGTTCCAACTTCCCTCCCCCCAAGCCTGCCCTCCCTTCCATCATCTCTTCCCCCATGCCCCACCCCCCCACTCTCCTGTAGGGTGAGATATCCCAGTTAGAATGTATGTCATTCTCTCCGAGCCAAATTCAATGAGAATAAGATTTTGCCTTTTTGCCTTCCTGTTCTTCCCCTCCCCTGCAACCACTTTCCCTTGCCTCTTCTACATGAGATAGTTTACCCCATTCTGTCTCTCCATATCTCCTCTCGTTATGTTCCTCTCTCACCTCTCAATTTCACCCCTTAAGAATTTGGTAATATTTTTATGACATTGGTGTTTCCTTTAGAAATTACAATAGGAGGGGTGGCTAGGTGGCGCAGTGAGTAGAGCGTCGGCTCTGGAGTCAGAAGGACCTGAGCTCGGTACCGGCCTCAGACACTTAACGCAAACACAAACCAAAACCTACCCGTATGACCTTGGGCAAGCCACCCAACCCCAATTGCCCTCCAAAAAGCAAAAAAAAAAAAAAATTACAATAGGAGACAAGAACTCCAAAGCTTCCTTGGAAATCATGCCAGTGACATCTATCTTTTGGTTTGGGGACCAAGAGAGAATCTGGAAAGGTCATCTAATCTATTCTTCTGCCTTTAGTAAATATTTCTTTAATCCATCCTAGTCAGATAAGGCTCTCCTCTTTTTTTTTTTTCAGGGTTTCTAAACAAATACTTTATTAACTTCTGTTTTAAATCATTCATTTCCGCCAGATTTTGAGTTACAATCATTTTCCCCCCATTATCCCCTACCCAACCTCCCAGAATAGCAGTCCCACAAGATATCGCTTCCTCCAATCTGCTCTCTCCCATACCTTCTCCCATACCCCCATAGACTTTTCCATTAGAGGAAGATGAATCTTTGTGTCCCAATGCCTGCACATCTTATCTCCCCAATTTATAGGCGATACGATACCTTGAATTTCAGATCCATTTCCTTCCTCCCTTGTCACCCATTCCTTCTTCAAAATGCAAGTTAATCAGTGTGTTGTACATGTCTCACTGTAGAACATTATCATGGTGATATGTTGTTGACTGCTTATAATTCCTCCCACTCATCCCACCCCCCCACCCTGGTCCACTCCCTACATGATCCTGTCCCTCTTCTATAGTGGGTCAGGTCTTCCCTAGCCCCACAAGATGCCCTCCCATCCATCATCTCTCCTCTCATCCCTTTCCCCCTATCCTGCTGCAGGTTGAGATATCCCATTTAGTATGTATGTCGTTCTCCCTGAACCAAATTCAATGTGAATGTGGTTTTGCCTTTTTAGCCTTCCTTATTCTCCCCCTCCTTTGCAACCACTTCCCCTTGCTTGTTCTACATGGGATAGTTTACCCTACCCTGTCTCTCCCCATCTCCTCTTGCCACTTTCCTCTCTCACCTCATAATTTCATCCCTTGAGTATTCTCCCTTCCCAACAAAGTCAACCTATGCCCTCTATCCATATATAACTATAACCATATACACACACATTCACATATGTATTCATATGACCACACCCCCTTCTTCCATTATTTTCATAGTGAGAAAGATATCATCAGTCACAGTTATTGCTTTCCATATAGGAATGTAAATAGTTCAACTTTGATAAGTTCCTTTTGATTTCTTTTCCCTGATTACCTTCTCAGGCATCTCTTCCTTCTTGTGTCTGGGTCTCAAATTTTCTATTCAATTCTGGATTTTTCCTCAAGAATGCTTGAAAGTCCTCTATTCCACTGAATGACCATATTTTCCCCTGAAACTAAATACTCAGTTTTGCTGGGTAGGTGACCCTTGGGTTCATTCCCAGTTCTTTTGCCTCTGGAATATCATATTCCATGCCCTTCGATCCCTCAGTGTAGAAGCTGCCAGGTCCTGAGCTATTCTGATTGTGTTTCCACAATATTGAAATTGTTTCTTCCTGGCCGCTTGTAGTATTTTCTCCTTGATCTGGGGATTCTGGAACCTGGCTATGATATTTCTGGGAGTTTTCTTTTTGGGATCTTTTTCAGGAGGTGATCTGTGGATTCTTTCAACCTCTATTTTGCCCTCTGGATCTAAAACATCAGGGCAGTTTTCCTTGAAAATTTCTTGAAGGGTGATTTCTAGGTTCTTTCCTTGATCTTGGCTTTCAGGTAGTCCAATAATTTTTAAATTGTCTCTCCTGGATCTATTCTCCAGGTCAGTGGTTTTTCCCATGAGATATTTCACATTGCCTTCTAATCTTTAGTTTGTTTGGATCTGCTTAACAGCATCTTGATTTCTCATAAAGTCATTAGCTTCCATTTGCTCCAGTCTAACTCTGAAGGAATGAATCTTCTCAGTGAACTTTTGAGATTCTCTTTCCATCTGGCAAATTTGACTTTTTAAGGCATTCTTCTCCTCATTGCCCTTTTGGGCCTCCTTTTGCCATTTGAGTTAGTCTATTTTTTAAGGTGTTTTCCTCAGTCAGGCTGTTGACCCTCATTTCATACTTTTCCTGCATCCTTCTCATTTCTCTTTCCAATTTTTCCTCCACTTCTCTTATTTGATTTTTAAAGTCCTTCTTCAGGTCCTCTATGGCCTGCAACCCACTCATGTTTTCCCCTGGGGCTTTTGGAGCAGGACTTCTGACCTCACAGTCCTTTTCCTGCTCTATGCCCCCAAAATGGAGTCTAGGGTTGCATTTTTCTGTTTCCTTTGCCTTGGCATGTTGCCACTTAATTGCTTGACTTTTGGGCTTGTTGCCACACTATGGCTTTAAGGCCAGATAGAGGAATTTTCATCCCGAACTTGTGGGGGGCAACTGCCGTTTCTGGCAAGCTATAAACCCACCCACAACTTCCACCCTAGATCACAATCCAGATCCAGGGAGGTTAAAGCAAGAGCGATTACCCCCCAAGACTGATCGCTGGATCTCCCACGATTTGTAGGCTGGG
>WOXC01003796.1:0-28141 GCA_011680675.1 Gymnobelideus leadbeateri | reverse complement strand
AGAAATACTCAAGGGATGAAATTATGAGGTGAGAGAGGAAAGTGGCAAGAGGAGATGGGGAGAGACAGGGTAGTGTAAACTATCCCATGTAGAAGAAGCAAGGGGAAGTGGTTGCAAAGGAGGGGGAGAATAAGGAAGGCTAAAAAGGCAAAACCACATTCACATTGAATTTGGTTCAGGGAGAAAATGACATACATACTAAATGGGATATCTCAACCTGCAGCAGGATAGGGGGAAGGGGGATGGGAGGAGGGATGATGGATGGGAGGGCATCCTTGGGGTGAGGGGAGGTTGGAAGTACCCACTATAGAAGAGGGACAGGATCATGTAGGGAATGGACCAGGTGGGGGGTGGGATGAGTGGGAGGGAATTATAAGCAGCCTTGTACAATATATCTACTATGATAATGTTTTGCATAGCTAGACATGTACAACATATACTGAATTACTTATCTCCCAAGAGGGAATGGGTGACAAGGGAGGAAGGAAATGGATCTGAAATTCGAGGTCTTAACATTAAATGTTTCAAATATATATAAATACTATTATTAATACTCTTTTGCTTGTAATAGGGAGATAAGATGTGCAGGCATTGGGATACAAAGATTCACCTTCCTCTAATGGAAAAGTCGATGGGGGTATGGGAGAGAGCAGATTGGAGGAAGCGATATCTTGTGGGACTACTATTCTGGGAGGTTGGGTAGGGGAATAATGGGGGGAAAATGATTGTAACTCAAAATATGGCGGAAATGAATGATGTAAAACAGAAGTTAATAAAGCATTTGTTTAAAAATGAAAAAAAAAAAAGAATAAAGGACAGGGGCGGCTAAGTGGCACAGTGAGTAGAGTGTCGGCCCTGGAGTCAGAAGTTCCTGAGTTCAGATCCGACCTCAGACACTTAACGCATACACAAACAAAAACCTAGCTGTGTGACCTTGGGCAAGTTAACCCCAATTGCCCTCCAAAAAAAAGAATAAAGGACAAACCACACACACACACAGCCACAATTTCAGAATTTTAAGATTTAGAGATGGAAACGACCTTAGAGAACAATTGATTAAATTCCCAGACATTATAGATGAAAAAACCAAGGTTGTTTCAGATTAAGTACATTATTCTGGGGAGCATTAATTCTGTGGTATTTCCTACCCTCCCCCCTCCAAAGATTCGACAGCTTATGCCTACCCTGTACTCCAGAAGAAAATGTCAGGATTTTGGTACACCACTTTGAAAAGATACCAGTAGCTAATTCATCTAAAAAAATTATTTATCTGCACACCTACTGTGCACAAAGCCTCATGCTTCCATGTTGCATTCCTTATCAAACCAACCAGAATCTTTTATCTCACCCCTCAAAAATTCTACAACACCCTCTTCATGCCACTCACATATTTTTAAACCATTGCTGCTTTCTATTGTAATTGTTCACATAAATGCCTTACTTTCCTAACTGTATGGCAAACTCCTTGATGACTAATACTGTCTTACACAACTTTATGATTTGTACAGTGACTCATAAGGCACATAGTAGGCATTCAGTGAAGATTTCATTGTAGTACCTGGGAAACTACCCACCTACCTCTCCCTTCCCCTATGGAACACAAGGCCTTCAGAAAAGCCATATCAGGGTCAAGGAACTCTGTGATCCCATATTCATTTAAATGATAGCTCACAAGTCCTCATCTTAATTAAATGAACTAGTTAAATGAATTCAAAGCAATGAAATGTAATGAAATATTATAATGAGAAAAGTAGCAATAAAACATATCATCCCACTTTCAACTGGTATACATTCTCCCCAAAATACACTCATCATAGTAGAAAGAATACACCTGGGGATTGCATGTGGGTGGCTTAAATGTAGGGAACATATATGACCAGGGTACATAGGGAGTAAAAATATGTGCCGAGTCCCCACACAGAACAGCACATAAGTAGGGAGCAAATGCGAACCAAGACACATACTTGGAGAGGAACAGATGTGTAGGGAACATGAACTATGTGGACAGAGCACATTTGTGAATAAGTGGTTCATGTTTCTAATGCTTTAGGACCCTAAAATCTTCTAGAGATAGCATTGCATTGTTCTTTCTGGCTCTGCTCCCTGCTGGGTCCTCTCTGCTGAAGATGTTCCCACTAGATGCAACCAGTTCATGGTTCATGTTCCCTACACTCCCTCACTGTGAGTCATATCTTTATTTCTTCTCATTTCTCTCTCACCTAGGTTTTAGTTGGATTCTTCTGGGCAGATGCTATCTCTTCCTCATAAGACAGGGTTGGCAGCAGAAGGGAAAAGGGGAGGTGCTAGGATATGCTGTCTCTGCCTCTGATTTAGCTTAAACTTCAATGCTTAAACTTAAGCTTGGCCTTCACATAGTCAGTAAACTACGAATGAAAGTCTCAGCTCTTTTCCCTCCATTAGGAGAATAATCTGTGATAGAGAATTCATCTTCAGAAGGCCAGGCTATTTTAAAATGCAAAATAGTTAGTCAGCTAGTCAGACTCAAAAGGCATTTAACCTTCTTTCAAATTCATTTCTTTCTTCTAGAACACTATCTTTCTGTCAAGCCTCAATTTGACTTAAGGTCAGAAAGCCCTCTTTAATTCCTGTCAGTTCTTGATTGCCAACCTACATCATTTGGGACTGCCTTCCAACAAGCAGCAAAGGGTTGTCTGGGTGTGAGGTACTGTGATTTTTCTCAGCCCTACAAGAAAATTTAAATCCCTCATGCAAATAAATCTCGGCAAAAGGGCAATAATACTGTCTTTTTTATCTAGACTACATTTCTTCCTTTATAATGGATCTATGGCTTTCAATAAACCTCTCAGGTTTTAGAATCTTCTATTTCAGAAATACATTAATAATTCCAGAAGCTCAGCATTTGAATTTTGTCTGTTTCATTAACTTCTATGTGACCTCCCAGGAAGTTCTATAAATTTATTGTGCCTCAGTAGGGTGATCTGAGAAATGAGATATAGTGGGATTGGATTAGAATGACTCTATAGCAAAGATTCTGTTGAGGGGCATCCCAGACCATAAGAGAAGTAGAGTGGAACTATCCTAGTCACTTTCAGTAGTTTAGTGCTGAAGGATTTGCCTTTGAGAATGACAGAACTTAAGAGGGAAGGGTGATAAGGAGGGAGTGAGGGTAAGTGGTTCTGCCAGGGATCCACCCTGGCATCCAGTCTGGAAGGAATTCACCAGGCTCAAGCAAACTTTGAAGCCGAAATTGTAAAGTTTATTGTTACAGAGGGCAAAGATTCTTATGGAACCTGCAAACTTGCAGAGGCCACAGGCATAGTTTTAAGGTGTCAATTATGCTAACTAGGTGAGTAAGGGTGGGATCAGGGAGGAGTTAAGGAGTGGTCAGTGCTCAAAGGATCATGCACTTTTAATATCAACTGCGCAGGTGTATTGCCCATGATTCACTGGGAAATAGCTCAAGGCGGGGCTACCTGGAGGTGTGGTTTTAAGCCTGACACACTAAAGAGTGCCCAGTCTGTCACCCACCAAGGTCATCAGAGACAGTGTGGGTATATAATTGACTAAGGATTACCCTATAGATAAGGTATTGAAGAATTTATGGTGGGGTTGGCCACTCTAACTAAGGGAGATAACATTTACATAACTTATTGTTTCAAGCAGAGATAAACAGGTCATGAGTTGTTGCTGGGCAGAGTGCTGTAAGGGGGAAGGGGCAGAGTCAATGCTCTGAGGCTGGGGGCATGGAAATGTGATTGTACAGACTGGTTTTACAAATTGATTTTACAGACATAGATCCCAAAGCACCCCACTTACAAACTGATGTTACAGATCAATACTACAGACATATATACATCACAAGGACCCCATCAGAACAAATCATTTAATGGTTTCTGGGTTCCTGTAATGGTAACAGACAATAGCGGTTGGGTAGTGGAGCTGCTTCAAATAGGACTGATCCCTGAACCAGGAAAAGTAGCCCACTCAGCAGACCTTAGGAATAACTCTACCCCCATCTGTCTGTCTGTCTCATTCTCTCTCTCTCTCTCTCTCTCTCTCTCTCTCTCTCTCTCTCTCAATCTCTCTCTCTCTTTCTCTCTCTCTCTGTCTCCGCCCCCCCCCCTTTCTCTTTTTCTCTCTCTCATAAAGCATGTGGGGGATTCTAAGAGACTCTTAGATTTCTTGGTGGGAGGTGGGGAAATAAAGGGGAAAGATCTCATAAGGGCAGTAAGTCCATATGGTGCCAAAGAGCCTTATCCAAGACCTCAGGCCCTTGGCTATTTGTCTTTCTTTCCTTGAACAGAGGTGACCAAACAGAGATCCTAAAAGATGGACTTTTAGATCCCATTGATAACCTCTAGAGTTTGGAAATTTCTGGATTCCACCATCAATGATGACTGGGAACAGAAGTTATTTGCAGCTCCTATGATGCTTCTCAGGGTAAATTATCACCAATATGAGGAACCTACACCATGCCTTGACCTGACAGGAGATACGGACCTTGGGGGCAGTGCAGAATTGAGGTAAAAGCAAAGTGGTTTTTCAGAGGTCCAATAAAGTGTTTTATGTTTTGGTGTTTTAAGTATAAATCTACTGGGAGATCACAATAGTATACTATTATGAGTTATAAGTTACTGTTACATGTTTTAAGTCCTTATCAACATGTACTTGTGAATCAAGCATTTCTTTAATGTGAAGAAAATAAATAGCTGTCCTATACCTGATATATATTGCACATTGAATGCCTCTCTGATCCCCTTTGGACACACCCTATACATGAGTTAAAAGTAAACTTTAAGTGATTTTTTTTTTTAGCCCAGGGCTCCAGGGTGAGGGAATAAAGAGTGAAGAGAATATCAAAAAGAATTTGATTCCTTCTTTAGTAGTCAGATCCCTCCAGGACTGAACCTAAGCTATGTGAACCAAAAGATAAAGACTTTTAATGAGAAAACAGTTCTGTTGTTATTGAGGATAAGACCACTCTTCACTTCCTTGAAGAATTGAGGGAAATGATTATTTTAAAAGCCACAGGTTCCTTTGAACAGCTGAGATGCTGTATTGAGGCACATGGTTCCAGAATGCAAGTCAGGAGACTGAATTCCAAGCCCTCATTCTGCTCATGACTATGACAAGTGAATTCATTTCTCTAGACATTCCTTGATTGTAAATTGAGGATGTTTAATAAGATGACCTCCTCTAACTTTCTATGTTCTTCTACTCATATTCTACTATTGTTCTAGGCTGGACCTGTTGCAGGCCAGTCCCTGTGAAAGTTCAGGTTTAATGTTGAAACAAAATGAGACACACATAGGTCATTCAACAGCCAACAAAGGGAGATTTAATTAGCTACAGCTAGAGAAGAATATTCAACAGGGACAGGCATTGAGGTCACTTCAAATTCATTTAACTAGTTGAAATTCCCTAATATTTAACGAGCTCTAGTAGCTGCCCCCATTTGCCCCAGGCTTAAACATAGAAGTCCTCTGTTTGGCAGTTAAAAGTCCTTCACAGGGGCAGCTAGGTGGTGCAGTGAGTAGAGAGAGTCGGCCCTGGAGTCAGAAGAACCTGAGTTCAGATTTGGCTTCAGACACTTAATGCACACACAAACATAAAAACTAGTCGTGTGACCTTGGGCAAGTTGCTTAACCCCAACTGCCCTCCAAAAAAAAGCAAAAAAAAAAGTCCTTCACAAACTGGCCCCTTCTACTTTCCTCTTCTTACTCTTCACTTCCCTACATGTATTCAATGGTACAGCAATGCTGACTTACTTCAATGACTTGAACAAAACATTCCATTTCACCATCCCTTTGCTTTACCCTGGCTGTTCCCAATGTCTCCAATGTTCCAGTATCCCCTTCCTTTTAGTTTCACTGATTTCCTTCCCTAAGAGCTAAAATCCAACCTTTTAGGAAGCTTTTCCCAGTTTGGTCCAGACATCAGTTCTTTCCTTTCTCAGTCTGCCTTCCATCTGCTCTGTATTTCTCTCATATGCCCCCAGTTATCTACATGTTGCCTTCTTCTTTAGAATGGAAGCTTCTTAAAGGCAGGGGCTATTTTTGCTCTTCTTTGTAATTCTAATGCTTTGTACATTGCCCAGCACGTGGTAAGTCCTTAAAAATTGTTTCTTAACTGATTGACTGGCTGGCTGGCTATGGTATGCCCTGCCTGAAAGCTTGTCTTCTGAGGAAGGCTCTAGAAGGGTATATTCTGTGTGACTCCCTTTTGGTTAAGTTCCACATGGATCCCTCTAGTTAAGGAGAGCAGTAGCTTGAGAATTTGGGCAGAGACACCTAAAGGGAATTAATTGGGAAGCATCTGTACCACATCATCAAAAGCTGTGATGATGTATTCTGAGCTGCTTTCTCTCTCTCTTTTCAATATGCCAGTTAGGAGGGAGGTGACTACACCCATGATGCGAGACCAGCATTCATGTCAACAGATTTCTCACAGCCCTCAGATGCTGATCTACACTCACTTCCCCAAGGCCTTCCGTTTGGTTCCCTAGCTAAAAACTCCTCCACTGTGGTAGTAAATGTAGTCATCTCACCTCTCACAAGACCCTATTCTTGACACTAATTTTTTTTTTTAAAGCAATTGGGGTTAAGTAACTTGCTCAAGGTTACACGGCTAGTCATTATTTATGCGTGGGTGCTCATTTTCTGAGGCCGGATCTGATCTCGGGTCATCCAAACTCCGAGGCCGGCGCTCTTACTCACTGCGCCACCTAGCCGCCCCTTTAGGGCAATTGGGGTTAAGTAACTTGCCCAAGGTTACACGGCTAGGTTTTTGTTTGTGCGGATTAAGTTGACACTAATTTTTAAAGGTAGTTCTCTGGGCTTCCCAGTCACGCTCTATCCCAGGCTTAAAGGCCACTGGTCTTTTTAAGGATATTAGGTACTCCAGTCTTGGGACTCCGTCTCCTTTGGCTCTGGAATCCTTTGAATCCAGATCATCAAGGCCTAGGGATCGGTGGGAGCTTCTTGCTAAGGCCAAAAAGGTATTCTCTAAAAGGTATTCTCTAAAAGGTATTCTCTTTTAGAAGGTAATGTTGCATAGTAAAGTACTGAGCTTAGAGTTTGGAAAATTTGGTTTTAAATCTATCTTCTGACTCTATTAGCTGCAAGGACAACCCATTGAAACTATCGGAGCCTCATTTTCATCATTTGTAAAAGGAGGGGGCTAATATTACCCTAGAATCTACCTCACAAATTTGTCATAAGGATAAAATGTAGAAAGTACTTTGCAAAACTTAAAAATAATTATTGATAGTAACAGTTTATCTGTAAGCCTTAAAAAATAGCTAGTAGTAATAGTAGTTTGCCGGAATTCTCCAAGTTATTCACAGATTTGTTTTTTGAGGCTAGAATTCCTGCAATGGGGAGTTGGCCAAAGGAACCTACCAAAAAAAAAAAAACTACCTTGAAAAGTTAAAAGCACTACAATTTTAAAGGGAGAAAAGTTATTAAATATACATTTGGTTCCCAGGAGGATCTCAAACACTTTTCTTTCAGTTTTATCAAGTTGGAAGTTGCAAAGAAGCTAATCATTTTTTAAAATATGGTGCAGAGACAAAGAAAGAAAGGAAAGAGAAACCATTAATTATTATAAAAAGGCTGAGGGGGAGGCATAAGGAAATCACAATTCTTTTTTGCTCTTCAACTAGGTCTCTGAAATGGAAGGTAGATTGGGAGTCATCAAGTCCAACCTCTTATCCTAGGAAGAAATTCCTTTTATAGGATTCCTTTAGAATCTTCTAACATCTGTTTGAACACTTCCAGGGACAGAGCACTTATTCCCTATTGAGGTAGCCCACTCCCTCATTGGATGACCATGTTATAAAGCTCTTCTTTAAAAAGAACCAAAAGATTAAAAACCCGTGATCAAAAACAAGTATGCAAAAATGTGAGGTCTTTTGTAAAACAAAACAAACAAAAAACAATTTTAAAAAATTCTTTATAGTTAGGCTTCTTCCACCCCCCCTCTCCAATGGACATAATCACAATTCTTTACTTCTTCATTAAGGTGAATACTACATACCGTGTGCCATGACAACTGGGTGAAATGTCAAATCTGTAGTTACATCAATGGTTGGCATCATCCAGATTAAAAAACAGAAAGGTTAAGTTTTTGTTGTAATAGGAAGCATCTACCCTAGACACACAAAACCTTTGTGTTACTTTGTAGTTACAAAGGATTCATCCCTACAACAGTCCTGTAAGTTAGATGGACAGGTATGATTTCTTCAAGTTTTATTTTGCAAAAGACCTCATTTTTAATGTATTTTTTCTAGACCATTGATTTTAAGTCTTCTTGCTTTTTTAAAGAAAGAGCTTATAACAGGGTCATCTGATGACAGAGTGGGCCATTTCAGTATAGAATACATGTTCTGTCTCTAGAAGTGTTCAAGCAGATGTCAAAAGACTAAATTTTTGCAGATTAGGAAACTGGAGCTCAGAGAAGGAAGTGATTAAGGTCACATGGTCAATAACTGCCAAAGCTGAGATTGGAACCCAAACCTTGTGACACTGGTTTCCAACTCTACCTCTGACACAAACTGGGCAAATTATTTAGTTTTTCTCAGCTTCAGTTTTCTCATCAATAAAATGAAGATAATAATATCTGTAGTATTTGACTCATAGGATTGTTGGAGGAAGGGAAAACTCAAAATGGAGTGTGTACAGAACAAAATTTGAAAATTTTTATATAAATTAGAAATCCTCGGATCAGTGCCATATCTGCCAATTCTACTCACTCTTCAGATTCCCAAGAAACAATTCCATTTCTGGTTTTAGTCTATGCAGTCCTCCCCCTTCCTTCCCCCCATCAAGGGGAAAAAAAAGATACCCAGTGTATGACCTTGGGCAAGTCCTTTCATCTCTCTGGGCCTCAGTTTCCTCATCTGTGAAATGAGTTGCTTGACTTAACAACCTCTATCCCTTCTAACTTTAAATCTGATCTGATAACTCCAAAAGCAGTGTCCTTTTCTACCAAACTGCCTGCTAACAAGCATTTATTAAATATCTCCTATTTACAATTAAGTAGGTGATACCTTGATTAAAAGTTACTAAATCTCTGCCTTCAAGAAGCATTTAAATCCTAATGTTCAATTGTTTTTGATTCTTTGTGACCCCATTTGAGATTTTCTTGACAAAGATACTGTAATGGTTTGCCATTTCTTTCTCTAGCTCATTTGATGAGGAAACTGAGGCAAAAAGGATTGAGTGACTTGCTCAGGGTCACACAAGCAAGTGTCTGAGGCCAAATTTGAACTCAGGAAAATGAGTCTTCCTGATTCCAGTCCTGGCACCCTATTCACTGCACCACCCAGCTGCCCCAATAAGTCCTAATACAGAATGACAGTTTCAGGGATATGCTAGAGTTGGCTCTGGAACCAGTTGTTAAATTATTGATAACAAAACAATAAACACTAGAAATCAAGACTTGACTTTGTTGATTGTCTAGATTTTAAAAAGTGGTAGACAAGACATCAATAATACAAATTAATCTTAAAAGTCTATTTGTGTATGTGTTTTTCAGAGAGAGAATACTCATGGATCCCTTACAATTTTTATTCTTTGTTGTTTGACCAGGAAGTTCCTTGCTCTTAAGATTTCTCTTCTTTCCAAACTCCAGTGTTTTTTAGCTTCTCTTGTAGCTACAAGCCTTTATAGGTTGGTTATTTTTTTTATTATTTTTTTTAAACACAAGATTTTTCTTGGTTAAAAACCTAAAACCTCGTCATTTCCATGTTCCTATCACTGTCACATACATACCAAAAAAAAAAAGGCATTTTTCATTTTGGGAAGCCTCTATTTTTCTTCCTCTCTTCCACTCCACCCCCACTCGATACATATTTCAGAGTTGAAATTAAAGACAAGTGGGGGACTTGGCAAGGACCGGATAATCTGGAGCTAACTGTGAAATATTATAAGCAGCATCATGTCAACTGGTGCTTTAGCATCAGATCATATTTTTAAGCCAAATGAGAGCTATGACAGAAAGAAGCTTCCACCCTAGACTAATGGCCAAAGGTGTCTCAAGACAGGTAGTGATGACAGGCAGAAGACTTAGCTGGGATGAATGCTGAAAGTTTGGTGCCCTGTAGCTCTTTCCTTTTAAGTGCATTTAAGAAAAGAACATGTCTAGAGCGAAAACTCAAGATGGGTGTATTTTTCATCATTGTTTTCAGGTTTGAAATTTTTCCTTCAACATCCCAGCTTCCCCCTGCCTCCCCAAAACCAACAACAACAACAAAAGCCCCATATGAGTCCTTTACATGGGTCTATTTCAAAATGGTGAAACTCCCAGAGAAATGCTTAGCATAGAAGGTGACAGAAGCAAACTGAATCAGGCAATGTTCTCAGTAGAAAGTGTCTGCCACCTTTAAATTTTACAAAAACCAGAAATATTTATTGGACCCTCCAGAAAATCCTGGAATCTAATCACTTTGGGAAACTTGGGGAGGAACCTATGACATCCATCTGAACCTTTCTCCAAACATTTGGATTTTTGCAATTTTTCAGAAATAAGTTAAGCTCACTTCCCAAGGGAGACAAGTCAAAAAGAAAAAGGAAAGGAAAGGGGGAGGCTTTATGACTCAGCCAGCTAAGAAGCTCCTTTCCTGCAGCCTAGACAGGCAGCTTCATGAGTCCCTTCAGCTACAGGGAGGAAAAAGGAGCAATAATGGCAAGTCTCATTTCAATAGCAATTTTAAAATAACAAACTACAACCAGGTTATGGTAAGCAGTGTGAGCATTATTGTCCCTGTTTTAAAGATGAGAAAATGAGAGGTCAGAGAAGTAAAGTCATTTGTCTGTGGTTACAAAGCTAGTTAAGTATTGGAGTCAGAATTCACACCCAGATCTTCTGATTTTACTACACCATGCTACTCCCAAAGGAAAAAAAGTCAGTCATGCTGTCTATAGCATGAAAAGTCAGAGGTGGGTGGGGAGAAGTGTGGGAGGTCACTGGCTCTTTGAATATCAGAAGGGCTGTTTTGTAGAAGAGGGATTCTACTTGGCCTGCTTAATCTTAGACAACAGGTCAGAAGCAATAGATGGAAATTACAGGGAATCCAATTTTATCTCATTATAAGGAAGAACTTCCTGACATTTAGAACTGTGCCTGCCTTAGGAGGTAGTGAATTTTTCATCACTGAAGGTGTTCAACTAGAGGCTGATTGACCTTTTCAGAAATATTGTTGGTCAGGCAGCAGGCTATTAGATGACTTCTGCGGCCCTGGTTCCTTACATTTGACATCCAACGATTCTATTTTCGGATGGTCTAGACCAAACAGAAAGGTTCTTTGAATGAAGGCTTTTCTTCTATCAGATGGGTTGGTGGGTTTGGGACATAGCCATTATGGACTGCAGTGATATCTCATGTTTCCTTGATGTGTTTTCCTTTTGGTACCCTTATTTTTCTAACCCATCAAAAGCAGGATAAACATGCTTGGTTCTTTTGTTGTCTCATCAACATCCTGGAAAGAAAATTAAAAGCAGGAGAATAATGCTGGTTGCTCCTTAATTATCTCAATAGCTGCAAGGGAGGACTGAGGCTCTACTCATTTGGAATCTCACATCTCAAAGCATTTTGGTGGGTAGAGGGAGAAGAGTTAATCACAATAATTATTCACACTTCTCTATTGTTGGACAGTAGTAAAGTGTCTCATTTGAAGCTCATGCTAACTACCCTCTGAGTAATACCTCATGACTATTTTTCCTTATTATTTTAATTTATGGAATAAAACAAACATTTCTATAGCATAGCATAATAAAATATTTGCATGTGAAACTGCAAATCTATTATGTATGATTTGCATAAGTATATAATAAACTTATCATGTACATTTCTTTTTTTTCCTTTTTTAATTTTCTCCCCACCACCACCCTAGAGATGGCTACCAGTAGACACATATATGTATATGTGTACATATACTATATATGTAAAATCATTCAGTATATATTTATATTTATCAGTACTTTATCTGGATGCAGAGAGCATCTTCTTTCATATGTCCTTTGTAATTAATTTAGATATTTAGAATAGTCAAAATTACTTAGTCACTCAAAGCTGTTCTTAAAATAATATTGTTACTGCGGCTCTTCATTTTGCTCCATTTTGTTCTCATTTCTTGCAAGTCCATCCATGTTTTCTTAAGATCATTTTAGGGACCATTTAGTACATAATTTCTACATGAGGCTTCATTCTAGGAACTTTATGATTTTGTTTGGGAACACAAATATCAGTATTACCATTTTGTGGGTAAGAAAACTGACGCATATTTTAAGGCTTTGAAACCTTCTGCCTCTAACTAGTGCTCATTTTGTTCTACTATGTAAGGGGAAAAGTACCCATGGCCAGAAGGTAATCAACAGCCTGGCTATGTATTTGTTTACTATAGGTAAAGTCTTGAGTTTTGAGGGATACCACTAGTTTATAATGGCATCAGAGTATAGTACCCCTTTGGGAAGAAAGAACAAGGTCTCCTCAACTTCAAAGGAGGCCCAAATATCCTTGCTGCCTATTAGCCACACTGATAATTAGCTGTTGAATCAGAACACCACGGATATACAATGGAACAATCCTTGTGACTCAGGCCTTTCCTTCCCAGCCTGAGTCACAAGGATCTCCAGCCTGAAGGGCATTCCCCCAATCCAATTGGACCCTGTAGTTCATGGCCTCCTAAGCAAGCCTGTGACTGAGATGAGTTCACCTCTCATTTATGCCTTCTTCCCTTTTGTATAGATCTTTGCAAGATCTCAAAAGTTGGCATCTTTCTCATCTTCTTGGACACCTAGGACAAAGGGGGTTAGCTGCCAGATTAGTGGCAATGATATAAGGAAAGATTCCCACATAAAGATAAATCACTAGAAAAAGAGTCCACTTAGCAATGAATTCAGTGGAAGAGAAATGTAAAACAGCTAATGAACAGTTTTCTTACAAATGACCTAAAGTCTTGACTATTGACCTCTCATTGTGATCATCCTATGTGAATTAGTATTCTCTTTTCTGTAAGAGGGAACAAAACTGCCTCTTCCATACGTGATTCAAAGGACTTTTTAGATCAGACCCAAAATTGGAAGTGTTTTTTAGGAATCTGAGGTGGGAGTAGAATTGGAGCACTAGGGAGTCTGGTTCTCCAAATAAGGGAACAGGCAACCCCAGAGCAATGAACCCCAAAGATAACATAAAGGACAGGGATTGTGAGGATCATGAACCCCTGTGGCCTCAGCCCAGTGGTGGTGCCTAGTGAGTCATAGGGTTAGAACAGAATTTAGAGCTAATAAAAAGGAAACTTCATCTATGCCCCCTCATTTTATAGAAGACACAGAGACCCCAAAAGGTGGAGTGTTGGACCCATGATACATTCAATAAGTCTGCAATTATTTATATCCTTAGTATTGTACAAGGAGCAGTGGGAGACAAAAAAAAAAAACTACCTTAAAATCAGTTTACTTTCTATCCCTTATGAGTATACCTTGAACTTTCTACTTCTCTTTGATCAAACCATTTCCATCTTCTATCATTGCCCTTCTGTGTCATCAAAGCCCTGCTCAAAATCTACCTCCTCCGTGAAGTCTTCCTTGACTATCCCAACAAGATATTATCTCTCCTTCTTCTGAAATTCTCTGCTCTTATAGTCTGTAGTACTCATTTGTCATTTAACATCTACTCTATACATAGTCATGAGATGTTTTACGGTTTTTTATATTAGAAACATTATACTTTATTGAATCCCAGAGATGCTGATCCCCCATTACTTTCACTAGCTTAACGCTGATGGTAAGATTGGAAGAAAAACAAAGAAAAGATTAAACAAAAAATAGACCCATATTATCCCATTTATTAACAAATGACAGCATCAGTGACGAAACCCACACCAGCTGGGACAAATAAGCTGCTGGGGGAAGGATATCCTTAGGGAACCAATGAGTGGTAATTTACTCTTTTTCTAAAAACCAATAATAGGTTTCATTTTGGAGTAGTGGGCTGTATCTACACTGATTTTACCCTGTGCTTACCAAAGCATTGACTGACAGACCACACTTACCAGCCTGCAGTACATCTATACTGTGAAACCTGGAGAGCTGAGTTAGGGAGAGAAGAGGTGCAGTATGTGCTGAGCTAGGCTACATCCACAGTTATTATTTCTGATTTCACACATCGTTATAAAAAAGGAGTCTTCCTTGTTCATTTTCAGGCATTTGAGGCTTTAAACTGGGTGATTATATTAAATTGAAGGAGGGAGGACATTTTGGGGGAAAGAGTATGCTTCTGTACTGTTACTATGAACCTGCCAGCAACCTTTGCTATATAAAGCAGAATAGAGTGCATGTAGCCCATAGAACATAGTGAACATTAGGAAGCTGGAGCTAGCTAACCTGAACTATTCCTAGTAGCCTCCTAATTATTCTCTCCAACCTGCCTGCTCCCCTCCACCCTTCTCCAATCTATCTTTCATTCACCTGCTAAAATAGTCATCCTAAAGCACAGGCCTGACCATGCTATCCACTCCTCAAGAAATTTCAGGGGCTCCCTCTTGCCTTTCGAATACAATAAAAAATTCTTCAGCTTGGCACTTAAAACCATTCACCATCTATCTCCAGCCTAATTTCCAAAATTGCATCATCTTATTCCACTTCCTCCTATGTTCCTGCCAAACTGGACTACTTGCCATGTCCTAAACTCAACATTCTATCTTCTAGCACTACATGCCCATAGGATGTTTGCCTGGAAACCACTCCTTTCTCATCTCATCTCTTAGATTCTTAATCTTCCTTCAGGGCTCAACTATTTTCTACCAGAGTCTTTTATCATATCCTTAGTTCTCAGGGTTTTCTCCAGCATCAAACTGTCATATATTTATTTATGTTTACATGTTGTATACCTCAGAAGACCATAAGCTCTTAGAGGATAACACTGGGTTTAGTTTAGGTTTTTTGTCTTTGCATATAAATGTATATATAGTCTTCCACACTGGGTGTGTGTGTGGTGGAAGCTAGGTGATACAGTGGATAGAGTGTTGGAAGACCTGAGTTCAAATTTGACTTCAGGCACTTACTAGCTGTGTGACCCTAGTTTCCTTCTATAAAATGGTGATAATAAAAGCACTTACTTCTCAGAGTTGTGAAGATCTAATAAGAAACATTTGTAAAACACTTAACACAGTGCCTGACACATAGTAGGTACTGATATCGTTACCAGTGAACTCTTCCAATGAGTGAGCCCCAAAGCAAGACCTCACCTCTTCTTCAGAGCCAGAAGACATCACAACCCTAGTAACCCACTGCCTAAGTAACAAAAGATGTGAGCCTTCCTGAAAAACAAGCCTCCCCTCATCAAGTTTCTCTTGTTGGGCTCAACTTGTGGCCTATTGATGGTCAGGAAAGATCTTCAATTCCTATTAACATTACGAGGAGGTTTATAGGGAGACAAATTTCATACAGAGAAAGAACTGATAAATAGAAGTATATATAGAATGATTTTTATGTATATACATATTTGTGTTTAACTGTAGCCATCTCTAGGGCAAGGGGAGGAGGGGGAGAAAAAGGGGGAAAAAAGAAAGTTTCATGATACCTTTATTATATATTTAAAATGAGCAAGTTGTACATAATGGGTTTGCAGTTTAATGTGCAAACATCCTTTTTTATTCTACTATTTTATGGAAATGTTTGTTTTATTTCTCAAATTGAAAATTAAATTAAAATAAATTAAAATTAAAAAGAAAGAAAGATATTGTTACCAGGAAAGTCTTTCAACAACAACAGTAATAATAGCTAACATTAAAAGGCTGCCATGGAAGACAATGAGCTTGCCACGATTGAACGTGTTCAAGAAAAAGCTTGATGACCACTGAGTGTGTTGAACAGGGAGATGATGTGGTCACACTTAAACTTTGGGAAAATCATATTGGCAGTAGCGTGGAGAATAGATTAGGAGAAGAGAGAGAAACTTGGATCAGGAGCAATCTGAAGATTATTGCAGTGATCCAAACAAGAGGTGATGAGGGGCTGAATTAAGGTGCTGACTACATGAGCAAGGAGGAGACTTACATGAAAGATATTATAGAAATAGAAATTATGAGATTTGGCAACTGAATAGATGAATAGGGTGAGGAGTTTGGGATGATCTCAAGATTGTGAAACTGGGTGAATAGAATAAAGGTAGTTCCCTGAATTTGCTCCAATGCTTTAGGGAAAATTTGAGCACAGTGAGAATTTTGTGTTTGTTTATGTGTGATTTCATCTACAAGAAACAGTGAGAGAACTCAGAAACGTGCAGTATTCCACCCTAACTCACAAACTGCAGCCCTTTCAAGACCTACTTCCACAAGCAAACCTCAGGTTTGCTGTATTTGTTGTATCTCTTGTGCAGTAGGAGCTATGGATTGAACAGAGCTACCCTTACACCTATCTTTCACTATGGCAGAAGACCTGAGTTTTAAACCACTGTGGTCACCCTCTCATTTGCAGCAATATGACTTTGCCAGCCTGGATACTGTGAGAACCAGAGCACAGACAAGAAGTCTTAGGCCACAGGCATATCCATTAGCTTATGTAGCATATATTTCTTTTTTTAATTTAAATTTATTTATTTACTTTTAGTTTACAACATTCAGTTCCACAATCGTTTGAGTTTCAAGTTTTCTCCCCCTCCCTCTCCTCCCTCCTTTTCCCCATGGCAGCATGTAATCAAATATAGGTTCTACAAATACCTTCACATTGAACATTAGTTAACTCGTAAAGAAGGATTATAACCAATGGGGTGAACAATGAGAAAGAAGGGACAAAACAAAACACAAATGAGAGAGAGCAAGTAGTTTGCTTCAATCTACATTCAGACTCTGTAGTTCTTTCTCTGGATGTGGATGTCCTTTTCCATCATGAGTCTTTTGTAGTTGTCTTCTAACCTTGTATTTCTGAGAGGAGCCCAGTCTATCAAAGTTAGTTGTCACACACATTCGATGTGTGTGTAAATGTATACAAAGTTCTCCTGGTTCTGTTCTTTGTTGGGAGCCAGAGGCCTGAGCCAGGCCTTATATCTGATTCTGCACTCAGGTATCTTTGGGTGGCCAGCTCTAAATGTTAAGTCTTTTGAGGATTGCGCTTCAGCTTTGAAGTCTGCTGTCAAGGCCTAGATCTAAGGCTCTGCCCCAAAACTTTAGTTGTTCAAAACCTAAATATTTGAATTCTTAGGTGGTCAGTTCCTATGCAGATGTACTTGATGATGAGGCTTTGGCTTCAGACCTTGAAGCCAGCTCTCAAGAACATCCTTTGTGATGTGGCTGCATATGAAAGGAGGTAACTGACTTTACCTAAGACTTTCTGGCATTTAGAGAACAAAAGGCCTTACTGCCATGCTACTTCCAGGATGTGACAGACTAAGATAATGATATGAATACTTAAGATCTCTTCCTTCCCTTCCTTTGTCTCATTGCTCTATAAAAACCTTGTCCTGGGAATCAATAAATGGATTTCATCATTCTTCCTAGAACTACCCACATGGCCTGGTCATTTCTTATTCACGTCTCCGAATCATGCTATGTGCTGGACACTGAGCAGCCCACCGCAGTTCTCCTCACTTAGTATCCGTTTATATAAGTCTTTCCAAGTTATTATGAAGTCCTGCTGCTCTTCATTTCTTATAGCACAATTAGTATTCCATTACATTCATATACCACAACTTGTTGAGTCATTCCCCAACTGATGGGCATCCCCTTGATTTTCAATTCTTTGTTACCACAAATAGAACTGCTATAAATATTTTTGTATATACAGGTCCTTTTTCCACTTCCATGATTTCTTTGGGATACAGCCCTAAAAGCAGTATTGCTGGGTCAAAGAGTATGCATTTTTTATAGCCCTTTGGGCATAGTTCTAGATTGCTCTCCAGAATGGTTGGATCAGTTCACAGCTCCACCAACAATGCATTAGTGTTCCAATTTTTCCACATCCTCTGCAGCATTTATCATTTTTCTGTTTTGTCATCTTAGCCAATCTGACAGGTGAGATATGGTACCTCAGAGTTGTTTTGATTTGCATTTCTCTAATCAATAGTGATTTAGAGCATTTTTTGTATGCTTATAAATATCTTTAATTTCTTCCTCTGAAAACCATCTGTTCATATCCTTTGACCATTGTGGCATGACTTGTATTCTTATACATTGACTCAATTCTCTGTATATTTTAGAAATCAGGCCTTTATCAGAGACACTGGTTGTAAAAATTCTTTCCCAATTTTCCACTTCCCTTCTAATCTTGGTTACATTGACTTTGTTTGTACAAAAACTTTTCAGTTTAATGTAATCAAAATTATCTATTTCGCATTTCATAATGCTCTTTAACTCTTGTTTGGTCATAAAATCTTCCCTTCTCCATAAATTTGATCTGTAAGTTATTCCTTGCTCTCCCAGGTTGCTTACAGTATCAGCCTTTATACCTAGATCATAAACCCATTTAGATTTGATTTTGGTATATGGTGTAAGATATTGGTCTATGTCCAGTTTCTTCCATACTATTTTCCAATTTTCCCAGCAGTTTTTGTCAAATAGTGAGTTCTTATCCCAGAACCTGGGGTCTTTTGGTTTATCAAACAGTAGATTACTATAGTCATTAACTGCTGTCTCATGTACCTAATCTATTCCACTGATCCACTACTCTATTCCTCAGCCCATACCAAGTAGTTTTGATGACTGCTGCTTCATAATACAGATTAAAATCTGGTATGGCTAGGCCACCTTCACTAGCATTTCTTTTCATTAATTCCCTTGATATTCGGGACCTTTTGTTCTTCTAAATGAATTTTGTTACTATTTTTTCTAGCCCTATAGAATAGTTTTTTGGTAGATCAATTGGTATGGCACTAAATATGTAAATTAATTTACATAAAATTGTCATTTTTATTATATTAGCTTGACTTAGCCATGAATAACTGTTGTTTTTCCAATTATTTAGATCTGACTTTATTTCTGTGAAAAGTGTTTTGTAATTTTGTTCATATAGGTCCTGGGTTTGTTTTGGCAGGTCCCAAATATTTTATAATGTTTACAGTAACTTTAATTAAAATTTCTCTATCTTTTGCTGTTGCATTTCATTAGAAATATATAGGAATGGGGGGTGGCTAGGTGGCACAGTGAATAGAGCACCAGCCCTGGAGTCAGGAGGACCTGGGTTCAAGTCCGGCCTCAGACACTTAACACACACACACACACACACACACACACACACACACCCCAAAAACAAAAACTAGCTGTGTGACCTTGGGCAAGTTGCTTAACCCCAATTGCCCTCCAAAAAAGAAAAAAAAGAAAGAAAGAAAGAAAGAAATATATAGGAATGCCAAAGATTTATGTGGGTTTATTTTATATCCTGGAACTTTGCTAAATTTATTTATTATCTCAAGTAGTTTTTTACTTGATTCTTTAGGATTCTCTAAGTATATCATCATATCATCTGCAAAGAGTGATAGCTTGGTCTCTTCTTTACCTAATCTGATTCCTTCAATTTCTTTTTCTTCTCTTATTGCTACTGCTAACATTTCTAGTAACAACTTGAGTAAGAGGGGTGATAGCGGACACCCTTGTTTCACCCCTGATCTTATTGGAAATGCTTCTATCTTATTCCCATTACATAGAATACTTGCTGATGGTTTTAGAGAGATGCTGCTTATTATTTTAAGGAAAGACTTCATTTTTCCTACACTTTCTAGTGTTTTTAATAGGAATGGGTGTTGTATTTTGTCAAAAGCCTTTTGTGCATCTATTGAGATAATCATATGATTTCTACTTGGTTTTTTTGTTGTTGTTGATATGATCAATTATACTGATAGTTTTCCTAATATTGAACCATTCTTGCATTCCAGGAATAAATCCTACCTGATCAAAGTGTATTATTCTCATGATAAGTTGCTGTAGTCTTTTTGCTAATATTTTATTTAAATTTTTATATCTATATTCATATCTTTGGTACTATGATATTAAGAAGCCACAATAACACTGAGAGCCTCAGCATCCTTTAGCCTTCCCACAAAACAAGATCAATATTTACTCACAAACCTCTCTATCTCCTTCCTCAACCTCCTCTCCCTCTCCCACCCTTTCTCTGGCTTTGATTCCCAGATTCCTATGGGCTCTGCTTCCCTTCAGAAAACTCCTCCCACCACAGGTTCCATGTGACTACATTCAGCCTATCAGAGGGCAGAGTTTATCTTCACAGCAGGGAAGCTTCCTGTGGGCTCTGCTCCTCCCTTCAGCAAATTCCCTCTATCACAGGCTCCATGTGACCACATTCAGCCTATCAGGGGGCAGAGTTTATTTTCAAAGCAGGGAAGGTCTTCAAATTCCCCTAGGTCTATTAAGGGCCAGGGACGATCTTCATATTCTCATTCCCATTACAATACTGTGTGACCTTTGACTGGTCATCTTGTCTCTTAGTTTCCATTTTCTTCTCTATAAAATAGAAATAATAATGATAATCATAATAATTCACATTTATATGTTACTTCAGGAATTAGAAATGACTTTCCAATAAGCAATCCTATACAAGTGTAATGAGAATGGGAATCTGAAGATCTTCCCTGCCCCCAATAGGCCAAATGTAATCACATGGAGCCTGCGATGGGGAGGAGTTTGCTGAAGGATGGAGCAGAGCCCACAGGAAGCTAGGAGTCAGAGCAGTTAGATCTGGAGGGAGGAGAGGACATGCCCAGGAAGATAGCTAGGTTTGTGAGTGTTCATTTGCCCACTGCTATGACGACTAGGCTTGTGAGTGTTTGTTTGTAGGAAGCCTAAAAGGATGGTGTGGTCCCCTGTTGTGCTATGGTGGATTTGTTACTATGATGGATTTGTCTTTCTGATGTATGAATAAATGTTTAACTTCTGTCTTCTATATGAAGAGTCTGTTATATTTTGCAATTGCAATTGAAATATGATGGCATATTCATAGTCACGTTTGGTGCTGTGAATATTGTGTTGGCACTATAGAAAGTCAGGCAGTACATTATGCCTATTTTCTAAGAGAAAAAACTGGGGCAGTTAGGTGGCTCATTAAATAGAGCACCAGCCCTGGAATCAGTAGGACCTAAGTTCAAATCCGACCTCAGACACTTGACATTTACTAGCTGTGTGACCTTGGACAAGTAACTTAACCTCGATTGCCTCGCCTTCCCCCTCAAAAACACACACATACATCAGGCGACTAGGGGGCACAGTGAGTAAGAGTGCCGGCCCAGAGTCGGGATGACCCGGGATCAGTCCTGGCCTCAGAAAATGAGCACCCACATGTTAGACTGGCCATGTAAGTTTGAGCAAGTTGTTTAGCCCCAATTGTTTTAAACACACACACACACACACACACACACACACACACACACACACACACACACACTTAAGACTGGGCAAAGTGGACTGATTTTCCCAAGGTTACCAAGGTGGCAGAAAAAGGATTTGACCTCTGTTCCCTGATTCTAAGACCAGTATATTGGTTATTATTGTGGGGGTTTTTTTTCACCATAATTAATAATATTGGGTTTCACTCAATAAGATTGTTGTACTCTAAGGATCAAATGAGATCATGTGAAAAAAAATGTGATTTATAAATCTTTAAGCACTAGTCGGAGACAGCCTAGCATAGCGGACAGCTGGTCTCAGAGTCAGGGGTAGCTGGATTCAAGTCCTATTGCTGACTCAGAGGTGGCTCAATGACCAGTTTCTTAGTCTCTCAATGTCCCACACAATTCTTTAAGGCTCTAAACTGCAGAACAGATCTACATGGGGAGGAGTCTTCTTACTGACAACTTCTTACATGGATGGAAACATAGATGAAGACTCCCTTACCATCATATATAAGAAAAATGCTATATAAATATAAAATAGTATTCACCTATCAAATCTACGTCCTTGGATAGAAAAATAAATTCCAGGTCAGCACCATGGATTCCACTTTTAATCCACTTAATACCCCAGGCTAGCAGCCTTTATTCCTTACACTCCCACACACTCCTGCTCTCATTCAAAAACTTTCTCTACCTATGCATCTCCAAGGCTTAGAGAACAGACCATCTCCCCACCCCAACACACTTTCCCTGGTTTTTAAAACATTCTTCCAGTCTTGTTCATACCCCTTCACCCAGAAAATGATACCTTTCTATCTGAACTCATATATCATTTAGTCTCTGGACCACTCATAAGGCATTTATCATATTCATGCTCATATACTTAGATATTTAAGTCCCTGTCTTATCTCCCCTATTAGAGTATAATTTCTGGAAGCAAAGATTGTATTGCATTCACCTTTGTACTCCCCACAGTTCCTTGTATAGGGACTTATATATAGTAGGCACTCAGTAAATTAATGAATGAATGAAGAATGAATGAATGAGTGACACAATCACAGGGCCTCATGGATGCAATCATGAATTTGAATAATAATTCAGCAAACTATTAACCTTGTTCTATTACCTATTTCCTCAATTTCATATATAATACCTTACACTTGGGTATAGTGCTTTTTGATACATACATCTCTAGACTTTTAAGTCTATTATTCCTGTGGACAATTATTCCCCTCACCTACACCCCCACACCATCTATGCCTTTTGAAATCCTGCCTATCCCTCAAGATCCAGTCCAAATTGTACTTCTTCCATGAAGCCTATGACTCATAGGATCATAGGATTTAGCACTAGAAGGAAAGGCTATCCAATCTAATACCCTCAATTCACACATAAGGAAACTAAAGTCCAAAGAAATGAAATTACTTGTACAAGATCAGCATCTTCCATCTCTAAGTTCCAGCTCAAATACCAATGCTTCTGTGATGACTTCCCTAATTCCTGATAAAACTACTCACACCCAGAAAATAATATCTTCCTGTTTGAACTATACTTTCAAATCTGTCTCATTTAGTGAACTAATCTCCCAAATCCCAGTCAAAATAGGTCCTTTTTTCCTTTGACTTGATGACACTCTGTACCTTTTTATATTTTTCTTATTCTATCTTGCACAATAGTTATACATGCACACACACATACAATGTGTGTATCTATATTTATGTATATATATGGTTAAGTACATTATATTTGTGCATATATTCCATCTTTCTTGCTAAATTATATCTCCACAATGTCAGGGAGCATGTATTAATGATCTTTGTATGCCTCAGCCCTTAACCCATAATAAATATTTCATTAAATGATCATTGAATAAATAGTACTGTATTTGAAGGCAGAGGTTCTAGATTCAAAACCTGACTCAGACTGACTACCTGTGGATTAGTTACTTGACCTTTCTGGACTGTTTTCTCATCTGTAAGATAAGGAATCTAGACTACATGATCTCTATGGTCCCTACCAACTCCAAATCCTACAATCTTATAAATAAACAAATGTATTATCTTTTTAAAAAATCCTTCCTTGGTCCATACTGATGTAAGGGTAGAGATTCCGCACAAAATCCAAGACCCCTCAATTGAATTAATCTATCAGTCGAGTAAAGGGGGCACTAAAGAATTTTGCTACAATTTTACCACAATGTATAAATGTTTTAATTGTTTTGAAAAGATTATAGGGCTTTAACCATTAGATGAAGGCAGGTGACACTACACAAGAATAATCTTGTGATTAGCTGAAAGAATCAGGCACATTTTGGGGAATATTTATAAAAAGAGCAATCAATCAGCCACTGAAGGACACCACGTTTAGGAATTCCAGAACTTAAGTCAGGTTCCTGAAAGGGAATTACTCTTAGAGGAAAGAGATAATATTTCTTTATCTTCTCTCCCGTTCCCCACTGACCTAGTCACTGAAAAGCTTGGCCCAGTAGCAGACAGTGGGACCAGTTGGGATTAGGGTGACTAGACCAGTTGGAAATAACACATCCAACCAGAACAGAATGATGCACTGAGGACACACAAATGCGAAATCACAGTTGCCTAAAGAGAAAGGAAACTTTAAGGAACAGGACTTCTTTCTCCAGAAAAGAATGTCAGATATGGACTGAAGAAAAGATCTGGCCTTGTGAATTGGCCTTTGCCATGCACATTCTGTGTGTGTGACTCATTGCCCCTGGACCCTAAGTTTGAGCCCACTCTTCCCATTGTCTTATACATATTTTTGGAAGAATGTACCCCAGATTTTTTACTGAGGTGAGAAAATGTTTGATATAATATAGTATATATTTAATTTATAACATACTTCTTTTCATACAACTTTAGTAAATCCCTTTTCTAAAACTGAATTAAGGCCATTGTTTCCTTTTAATGAGAAGTACACAAGGAGGGACTTGCAAGCAGTGGTGCTAGAAGCCTAGCTCCTTAGGGTTACCACTAGGATTCTGAAAGAGAGACAACAGCAGTCCTCTGGGGCCCCTCAAACTGTGTCAATGCATAGTTGGGGGAATAGTCCCAGAAAGGGTGCTACATTTAAATAGTACTTCCTTTGCTTGGTGGGTTGCCATGGCTAAATAATTCATTACCTAGTGGACAGACAACTGGTCACTGTATATAACAAAGCTGGTACTCACAAAGCAAACACAACCTGTTGCTTGGACTGTGCTCAAAGAAGATTCTGCCAGATCCTTGTATACTGGGGGTATTAACTTGAAGAATACAGGGTCACCTTCACTATTGTTGAATTAGGACTTTTGTGATAAACAGAATGGAACCAAACTCCATTTTATAAAACCGATATTGTTCTAGTTAATATTATATGACTGTAAGGGCAGGTAGGTGGTGCAGTGAATAGAGCACTGGCCCTGGAATCAGTTCATTTCCGGCCTCAGACACTAACACTTACTAGCCATGTGACCTTGGGCAAGTCACTTAACCCCAATTGCCCTGCCTTCACCCCTCCAAAAAGAAAAAAAGAAAAAAAATTATATAACCGAGAATCATAGAATACCACAAACTTCAAAGAACAAAAATTGCATGCTAACCAAATTACCTTGTATTCATTTTACCTGTATGTCCATATAGAATTCAAGGTCCATGAACTAGAAGAAAGGAAGAAAGGAAGGAAAGAAGGAAGGAAGGAAGAAAGGAAAGAAAGAAGGGATGGAGGGAGAGAGTCAGGGAGGGAGGAAGGGATGGAGGAAGGGAGGAAGGAAGGGAGGATGGAAGGAAGGAAGAAAGGAAGGAAAAAAGGAAGGGAGGGAGGGAAGAAGGAAGGGAGGAAGGATTTATTAAGTGCTTTTTACATGCAGGCCCCATATTAAGCACTGGGGATACATGTACAAGTAGACAGTCCCTCTGCTTGCAAGTTCTAATGCAAAAGTAAATACATAAAGGGTAACTGGAAAAGAAGGCAAGGTCCTCACATGAGGCTAGTGAGGAGAGCTGGGGAAGAGAAGAATTCTGCAGTCAAATAAATAATCATTCAGCCAATCAACAAGCATTTATTAAGTTTTTACCAGGTGCCAGGCACTGTGCTAAGTACTGAGGATACCAAGAAAAGTATAAATATGGTCCCTGGCTACAAAAAGTTTGCTTTCTAATGGGGGAGACATGAAAATGACTCTGTATATTACAAATATATGTAGTACAAATGAAAGGTAATCTCAGAGTGAAGGCACTTTTGGGGGGGGGGGGCGGAATGGGCATGTAGAGAATCATGGAAGACCAGGAAAGGCCCCTTACAGAAGGCAAGATTTGAGCTGAGTCTTGAATGGGAGAAGCCAGTGAGAAACCAGGAGGCTAATACGAGGAAGAAAAGCATTCCAGACCTAGGACACAAGCCAGTGCAAAGACACAGAGATGGGAGAGGAAATGTTGTGTTTGAGAAATTGCAAGTAAACCAGCGTTGTCAAGATTATAGGATATGTGGAAGGGAGAAAATTGTAAAGAGACTGGAAAGCTAGAAAGGCTCCAAGAGTTAAAGAACCAAATAGAGGATTTTATATTTGATCTGAGAGGTTATAGGGGAAGGCACTCGAGTTTACTGAAGTTGGAGGTGGTCAGTGGGGTGGGGGTGAGATTTTTTTGCACTTTGGGAAGATTACTTTGCCAGCTGAGTGGAAGATGGGCTGGACAGAGACATTTGAAGCAGAGAGACGATGAATGAAGAAAAACATACATGTTGGGGCCCCTCCTGAAATAGTGGTGAGGGCAAGCAGTTACCAGTTGAGAGAAGGGCTTTGAGGGCAGGGAGTATTTCAGTTTTGTCTTGGCATCTATTCCCAATGTCCAACACAAAGATTGATCCTGAGCAGGCACGTTGACAGATGAGACCATAGATTCATTGAAGTGTGGGCAGCCATAGCACTTTAAGGATTATAAGGTACTTTCTATAAATGGTCCAATTTGTTCTTCTAAATCACAACAATTGTGAGGAAGTTAGTATGGTGTT
The DNA here is from genome assembly GCA_011680675.1 of Gymnobelideus leadbeateri. Lineage (NCBI taxonomy): Eukaryota > Metazoa > Chordata > Mammalia > Diprotodontia > Petauridae > Gymnobelideus > Gymnobelideus leadbeateri. The sequence goes on along the minus strand of WOXC01003796.1, from coordinate 1,816 downwards.
GTCATCACTATTTAAAAGAAATTGAAATTTAGCAAGGTTAAGTGAATTAATTGCCCAGGGAGTTGGATAGTACAAATATTTTAATCTCTATTTACAGAGGAAGAAATTGGGGTTCTGAGGTAGGCAGTAAACTTGCCCAATATTTCACATCCATGCAAGAGGCTTTGGGGTAGCGTCCTACGCCCACTAAGTGACCAAGCTGCCACCTTAAACCAACTCTCCTTGAGGCCAACACCAATACTCTTCGCTACATCCCCGCAGCGGCCCAAAATGGCCTCCGCTCTCAGCCAACAGCAACATCTGCTGGTGGTGATAAATAGACTGGACTATCACCGCCTTACTTCAGAATGCCAGCTGCCTTTAGGCTGACTGGTAATTGTATCAAATGCTCTCCTTTTTAGCCATTAAGAATCCGTTTGTACTCGTTTTACCTCTCCCAGAGGAAGTAAATACTCTTAAGAAACAGTGCCTCAGGAATTTTTAGTTTTCCACTATGGCGTTCACCCCCCTATTTATCTTGCAATTTCATTAAAGCTCACACCACATACCACAGACATATTTTTAATCTAGCAGCCTGTTTTCAGGGGAGCCAGAACTTGAAGAATACAAAATGTTCCTTGCCTGTTTTTTCTTTTCTTTTCAAAATTAAATAATTTGATTCACCGCTTCATTCTTGGTGCATAGCACGGTTCACTTAGATTAATAACATTTTCAATTTTGCCTGTTTGGTATCTAGAGTGGCTAGCGAGAGTAATTTAGCCAGATTGAAACTCCAAATACTCAGAGATGGAAAATATTTCAGCTGACCTCCTTGCCAGGAATATGCATTTCTCTAACTGCTTAATTATGATTCAAGATTGCAAGCTGGAATTTGGAGCAACAGATGGAGTTGTACTTTCGTGTTTACAGACTTAGGGACTCGGTTCATTTCTGGTTTTTTGTTTCAAATCAGAGAGAAAAGCAAATAGCTTGGAACAAGAGAAGTGATTTTTTAATAGGAAGAGGAAACTCCAAAAATGGTGGAAATAAGTTAGCTATTTGAGCCTATGGGACTCAGCTCCTAATGCAGGGAAATGGTGAGCTGATCCAGAAAAAGTCTAGACAGGTTCCAGAGGTCAGGAATAATAACTTTCCTTCTATTCCTATCACAATTCTTCCTTTCAACTATCCCCTTGGGTGGGGACTCACTTCAAGCTTAGAAATCAGATAGTGCTGACCTTCCTGTGTCTCCTTCAATCTGTCCGCCACATAACTGTTACAGATAATTTCCCTATCTGTGAAATGAGGATAATAAATTCTTATACTAACTACCTTACAGGGTTTTTGTGAAGAAAGCATTTTGTAAACTTAATGTAAGCTATTATTTCAAAAAATTAACTTCATTTGAAATACAGCTAAAATATCTATATATCTTTCAAAATTTTAAAGTTCATTCTCCCTTCCTTTATTCCAACTATTACCTCACATCCCAGGAAAGATTAGCAATTTACCAGAAAAAAAAACAACAACCTTCCAATGTCCTACCCAGGGTAATAGGCTAATACAAAGTAAATTTTTTTTTAAGAATTTGAGATTTGCAAGGCATCGCAGTGGCCATCTAGTCCAACTCACATGCAGGAGGAGTTCCGACATTAATATACCTGACAAGTGATCACCCAACCACTGCTTGAAGACCTCCTAGAAGGGGGAACCCGCCACCTCCTGGGGAAACCCACAATACATTTGTATAGATGTAATTGTTAGGAAATTTTTTCCTGGCCTCAAGCCTAAATGTATTAGCTTGCAACATATACCTGCTGCTCCTGGTTCTGCCCTC